>WNWK01008387.1:0-45000 GCA_009830355.1 Cherax destructor | reverse complement strand
GAAAGAGGACGACTTACGAGGATCAAAATGCTTGAAAAATAAACGAGTATTCCTCTAGATATTCCTTCATTGTTCTCTCTCTCTCCTCCTCACACTCGGACCTTCGTTATGACCACTAAAATATCGCCGTAAAATCTTTATGTTAACAAGATTTTGGGGTATTCCCGATACTATCGCCGGCGGAGGAAGATTTGGCCCAGCCAGGAAGATTCCTGCCCCAAGGACATCGTTAGTAGGGAATATTTCAGCCCTCAAATATTTACAGTGAGGAAGATTTCCGCCCCAATATTTAATAAGTACGTACGTACTTGCTACGTTGTATATATATATATATATATATATATATATATATATATATATATATATATATATATATATATATATATATATATATATATATATATATATATATATTTTTTTTTTTTTCAACAAGTCGGCCGTCTCCCACCGAGGCAGGGTGACCCAAAAAGAAAGAAAATCCCCAAAAGAAAATACTTTCATCATCATTCAACACTTTCACCACACTCATACATAATCACTGTCTTTGCAGAGGAGCTCAGATACGACAGCTGAGAAAAGACCCTCCCAGCTGTCACTATCCCAGACCCCTCCTTTAAAGTGCAGGCATTGTACTTCCCATTTCCAGGACTCAAGTCCAACTAAATCAATTAACTGGTTTCCTGAATTCCTTCACAAAATGTTACCCTGCTCACACTCCAACAGATCGTCATGTCCCAAAACCATTCGTCTCCATTCACTCCTATCTAACACGCTCACACATGCTTGCTGGAAGTCCAAGCCCTCGCCCACAAAACCTCCTTTACCCCTTCCCTCCAACCTTTTCTAGGACGACCCCTACCCCGCCTTCCTTACCCTACAGATTTATACGCTCTCCAAGTCATTCTACTTTGATCCATTCTCTCTAAATGACCAAACCACCTCAACAACCCCTCTTCAGCCCTCTGACAAATACTTTTAGTAACTCCACACCTTCTCCTAATTTCCACATTCCGAATTTTCTGCATAATATTTACACCACACATTGCCCTTAGACAGGACATCTCCACTGCCTCCAGCCTCCTCCTCGTTGCAGCATTTGCAACCCATGCTTCACACCCATATAAGAGTGTTGGTACCACTATACTTTCGTACATTCCCTTCTTTGCCTCCATGGATAACGTTTTTTGTCCCCACAGATACCTCAATGCACCACTCACCTTTTTTCCTTCATCAATTCTATGGTTAACCTCATCCTCCATAAACCCATCCGCTGACACGTCAACTCCCAAATATCTGAAAACATTTACTTTTTCCATAATCCCTCTCTCCAATGTGATATCCAATTTTTCTTTATTTAAATCGTTTGATACCCTCATCACCTTACTCTTATCTATGTTCACTTTTAACTTTCTACCTTTACACACTCTCCCAAACTCGTCCACTAACCTTTGCAACTTTTCTTTAGAATCTCTTATAAGCACAGTATCATCAGCAAAAAGTAATTGTGTCAACTCCCATTTTGCATATAATTCTCCATAATTTAATCCCACCCCTCTCCCCAACACCCTCGCATTTACTTCTTTTACAACCCCATCTATAAATATATTAAACAACCATGGTGACATTACACATCCCTGTCTAAGACCTACTTTTACCGGGAAGTAATCTCCCTCTCTCCTACACACCCTAACCTGAGCCTCACTATCCTCATAAAAACTCTTTACAGCCTTCAGTAACTTACTACCTATTCCATACACTTGCAACATTTGCCACATTGCTCCCCTATCCACTCTATCATATGCCTTTTCTAAATTCATAAATGCAATAAAAACTTCTCTACCTTTATCTAAATACTGTTCACATATATGCTTCACTGTAAACACTTGATCTACACATCCCCTACCCACTCTAAAGCCTCCTTGCTCATCTGCAATCCTACTCTCTGTCTTACCTCTAATTCTTTCAATAATAACCCTGCCATACACTTTACCTGGTATACTCAGTAAACTTATTCCCCTATAATTCTTACAATCTCTTTTATCCCCCTTCCCTTTATATAAAGGAACTATACATGCTCTCTGCCAATCCCTAGGTACCTTCCCCTCTTTCATACATTTATTAAACAAAAATACCAACCACTCCAGCACTATATATCCCCCTGCTTTTAACATTTCTGTCATGATTCCGTCAGTTCCAGCTGCTTTACCCCCTTTCATTCTACGTAATGCCTCACGCACCTCCCCCACACTCACATCCTGCTCTTCTTCACTCCTAAACGATGTTGTACCTCCCTGGCCAGTACATGAAATTACCGCCTCCCTTTTTTCATCGACATTTAAAAGTTCCTCAAAATATTCCCGCCATCTACCCAATACCTCCAGCTCCCCATCTACTAACTCCCCTACTCTGTTTTTAACTGACAAATCCATTCGTTCCCTAGGCTTTATATATATATATATATATATATATATATATACACTACATATAATTTTACCGTCTTTTTTGGTCGATTTATGTGAATAATTCTTAAATAATTCTCACTATTGCGGTACTCTGATAATGGATAATGACATAGAATAACTTGTTATTTTAAACTTGAGTCTCCAGATTTTTTAAAATTGCAAATTTAAATAAATGTTGCCAACACTGCTAATGGTAGCATTAACAGTTAATAATAATAATAATATTAATAATAATAATAATAATAATAATAATAATAATAATAATATTATTATATAATAATAATAATAATAATAATAGAATAATAATTATATAATAATATTAATTTGCAAATGAAAAGTGGACGACGTTTCGGTCCATCTTAGACCATAACTACTAGCGGCTATATATTAGTCCAGGACCAATACAAAGTGTTTTTCATTTTCGAAATGTTGGTTCTGTGACTTTTTACTCTAATTAACAACAGTAATGAAACTTAAGATTATTTTTTATTAATTATAATGGATTATGAAGTGATTCAGAGTCGAGAAGTTCCAGTTTTAAAGAGAGAAAGTTTTAAAGAAAGTTTTAAAGAGAGAAAGAATAGGGGAGACATGATTATGATGTATGATATACTAACAGAATTTGACATAAGAGATTGCGATAGATTGTTCTAAATGAAGAAATATGGAAGCAAACGCCATACACAGTTTCAAAAATAGGTATGACAGGGCCGGAGAAGCATAGAACTGACAATACCTAGGATCAGCAGCTAAGATTCTACCCCCACCACTTTGTGAGTGTTCACACACACACACACACACACACACACACACACACACACACACACACACACACACACACCATACATAGCTTTAAGACGAGGTATGATAAAGCTCATGGAGCATGGAGAGAAGGGTCCCAGTAGAGATCAGTGAAGAGGCTGAGCCAGGAGCTGAGTCTTGACCCCAGCAACCACAATTAGGTGAGTACACACACACATATAATAATAATAATAATAATAATAATAATAATAATAATAATAATAATAATAATAATAATAATAATAGGAAGTTTTTCTTCAGTCATAGAGTTGTCAGGAAGTGGAATAGCCTAGAAAGCGACATAGTGGAGGCAGGAACCATACATAGTTTTAAGACTAGATTTGATAAAGCTCATGGAGCAGGGAGAGAGAGGACCTAGTAGCAATCAGTGAAGAGGCGGGGCCAGGAGCTATGAATCGACCCCTGCAACCACAAATAGGTGAGTACACACACACACATACACATACACACACACAAAATATATCCACTCAAATATCAATCAAGAAATGTTTACAATCCGTAGATCACTCGAGGGATGGTACCGCTCATGCTACTCCCCTCTCCTTCCCTGCTCCTCCTCTTCCTTCTTCTCCTCTTTATCTTCTTTCTTCTTCTCCTCCTCCTCCTGAGCTTCCTCATGGTAGTCATGTTGTGAAAGTGGGAGTCATGTTCCCACACTGGCACTCCTACATGCCCGACTACAAACATCTTCCCTCAGAGCAACAATACACTCACCACAGCCACTCACAATGCACTCACCACAGCCACTCACAATGCACTCACCACAGCCACTCACAATGCACTCACCACAGCCACTCACAATGCACTCACCACAGCCACTCACAATACACTCACCACAGCCACTCACAATGCACTCACCACAGCCACTCACAATGCACTCACCACAGCCACTCACAATACACTCACCACAGCCACTCACAATGCACTCACAGCCACCAATGCACTCACCCAGCCACTCACAATCACTCACCACAGCCACTCACAATCACTCACCACAGCCACTCACAATGCACTCACCACAGCCACCACTCACCACAGCCACTCACAATACACTCACCACAGCCACTCACAATGCACTCACCACAGCCACTCACAATACACTCACCACAGCCACTCACAATACACTCACCACAGCCACTCACAATGCACTCACCACAGCCACTCACAATACACTCACCACAGCCACTCACAATACACTCACCACAGCCACTCACAATGCACTCACCACAGCCACTCACTATACACTCACCACAGCCACTCACAATGCACTCACCACAGCCACTCACAATGCACTCACCACAGCCACTCACAATACACTCACCACAGCCACTCACAATGCACTCACCACAGCCACTCACTATGCACTCACCACAGCCACTCACAATGCCCCCCAGCCACTCCAATGCTACCACAGCCACTCACTATACACTCACCACAGCCACTCACATGCACTCACCACAGCCACTCACAATGCACTCACCACAGCCACTCACAATGCACTCACCACAGCCACTCACTATACACTCACCACAGCCACTCACAATGCACTCACCACAGCCACTCACAATACACTCACCACAGCCACTCACAATGCACTCACCACAGCCACTCACAATACACTCACCACAGCCACTCACAATACACTCACCACAGCCACTCACAATACACTCACCACAGCCACCCACAATACACTCACCACAGCCACCCACAATACACTCACCACAGCCACCCACAATACACTCACCACAGCCACCCACAATACACTCACCACAGCCACCCACAATACACTCACCACAGCCACTCACAATACACTCACCACAGCCACTCACAATACACTCACAACAGCCACTCACAATGCACTCACCACAGCCACTCACAATACACTCACCACAGCCACTCACAATACACTCACCACAGCCACTCACAATACACTCACCACAGCCACTCACAATACACTCACCACAGCCACTCACAATACACTCACCACAGCCACTCACAATACTCACCACAGCCACTCACAATATTCACCACAGCCACCCACAATACACTCACCACAGCCACCCACAATACACTCACCACAGCCACCCAGAAGTCTTGAGACCCCGGCGTCTTCACATCAAAGATCTTCCTCAACCAAATATTGAAAACCAAGTATAAAACTTATGGAGTAAGATCCCAGGCTTTCAGTCCGATCACTGAGGTGCTTGAGTGTTTGTCCATGTGTGTGTGTGTGTGTGTGTGTGTGTGTGTGTGTGTGTGTGTGTGTGTGTGTGTGTGTGTGTGTGTGTTCTCCTGCTAGTTGAGTTAACATTTATATGAGGAATCTCTTAAAAAACAATTTTCAGTTGGGTGGCAATAAAGCTACTGTACTTTGCTATCCTTTCCAGTGAACAACGTGGTACCTAATTACAAGTCGGGAGATACGTCGTTAGCTTCAAATTATAGACCAATTAAAGCTAACTTTAATTGTAGGAAAGCTGATAGAATAAATAATTTCGGGCAAAGGTTGAAGCCACCTTGAAAAATATAACCTGGAAAAATAAACACATAAGCAGTATAATGTGATCCTTTATTGACAACGTTTCGCCCACACAGTGGGCTTTATCGAGTCACAGACAGATCTGTCTGTGACTCGATAAAGCCCACTGTGTGGGCGAAACGTTGTCAATAAAGGATCACATTATACTGCTTATGTGTTTATTTTTCCATTGTGTCGGTATTTTATACCATTTATTTCCAAAAATATAACCTAATTAATCTCAACCTGATTTTAGAGGCGTCTATGACTTACAAATATACTAACATTTGTTTATTAAGATATTTGAAGCGGGAGAGGATGATAAAAAATACAATTTTGTGTTTATCAAAGGCTTACTAAAGCTCTTAAAGTTCCACACAGAAGATTGTTGAAGATAGTAGCAGCACACGGAATAGGATGGGAAATTATCACTTGTATCGAGCATGGTTGACCAAGAGGCAACAGTTTGTCTAATTGGTGAGAAATCAGAATGTGGACCTGTTACCAGTGCCGATGACACTAAAATGGGTCCTCAAAGATATTCTGATGAGGACACAAGAGAATTAGAGAATAACCTAGATAGGTTGATGTGGTCGGAAAAATATCAGATGCAGTTTAAGGTAGATAAATGTAAGGTTCTGGGGAAAAGAAGATAACTACGATATCTGTAAATTAAACAATGAAGATCTCAATCAAACTGAATGCGAAAAAATATTTAGGAATGCTGCTTAGCCAGGACAGCATTATTCTTCAACCTCATGCATTATTGGTATGATCTCATTTAGATTATGCTGCTCAGATCTGGTCTGCACATTACAGAAAAGACATAAATGCGCTGGAAATCATACCAAGAATGATGACGAATTTGATCCCGTGATTCAGAAGGCTTTCTTATGAAGACAGGCAGAAGGCACTGAATTTACACTCTCTGGAGAGGTGTAGAATTAGAGGAGATATGACAAGCGTACAAATGGGAAACTGGAATGGCTAAAGTGGATATAATTAATGTGCTGTAAATATCCAAGACAAGATTAGAAGCAATGAATTCAAGTTGGACAAATTTAGACTTAGAAAGGATATAGGAAAGTACTGGTTAAGCAACGGAGTTGTGGATGAATGGAACAAACTCCCAAGTAGTGTCACTGAAGCAAGAACCTTGGATAACTTTAACACTAGAGTTGAGATGTACATGAGTGGGTGTGAGATAGACCTGCCTAGCATGGATAAGCGTTCCTCAATTGTTCCCTTATAATGAGTGTTCATTACTGTAACCTTCATGGCAAAGTCAACTGAGTTCAGGTGGCCAGGCAGTCTGCATTACCCCAGTTTGATTCCCAGCAATCCTTTGCATTTTGATTTCACAAAAGCTAGACTCAAGCACTGGTTACAACCTAAACTTTAGCTTATAGCTCTAAGCCTATAAACCCGGCTTCAAAAGTTACAATTATTAACTAAATTCTTAATCTTTAAAGTTTTATTTAAAATTAACTCAATAAAAAATACTTTATTCTCTACCATTTCCTCTTTTTCATGGGAGTTATCATCGAGAGCCTCACCAAAGGTGCTCATCAGCCTCAGGGAGTACAAAGTCTGCCACCTTTGGTCCCACACGGGAGGCAAGTCACTTCTGACTTCCATTACCCTTAGATCAATAATCCCGGACCTAATTAAAAAAAGAAGACGCAGCCAATTAGCATCTGAGATCAGCTCTTATGTTAGTTCTGTGGCTAAAATGGTCTGAGGGTTGAGGACCAGACAGGACCTTAAAAAAAAGGAAGGTTGACTCTTCTTTTTCTTTTTTTTCTTCCCCTTCTCCTCCTTCTTATTACTACTACCACCACCACCACTACTATTACCACCACCACTACTATTACCACCACCACTACTACTACTACCACCACCACTACTACTAATAATACTACTACCACCACCACCACTACTACTACTACTACTACCACCACCATTACTACTACTACCACCACTCACCAACTACCTACCACCACCCACCACCTACTACTACCAACCACCACTACTACTACCTCCTCCACTACTACTACTACTACTACTACTACTAATAATAATAATATTAGTAGTAGTGTGGGTGGTCTGGCGTGGAGTGTGGCTGGCCAGTGGGAAAATTGGTTTAATCTCGGCGTAACGGCAGTTCGAGCCTGACAAATTCTGCAATACCCCAGTGTAATTTTACCTGGCTTTATTCCTGCCTTCCTCCTTCCCTCCCTCCCTCGCTTCCTCCCTCCCTCCCTCCTTCCCTCCCTTCTGACTGCTCAATCCCCACCTCCTTCCTTCCCTCCCTCCCTCCCTTCTTCTAACCATCCTGAGAGATGTTAATTCCCAGGTAATAGTATAACCAGCGTTGCTGTAAGAATATCTTTATAGATGCCGTAACTAATGAACCTTTAATGGAATACTTAACGATATCTTAATTGCCCTACTGAAGTCTCCCAGTTCAAGCTGACACATTTCAATCCAATGTATGTAATCCTGTGTGATGGAATATAACAGAAGGGGGAAACATATGTAACTTTCGTTCCCACTGTGTAATTATCAAATAGCAGCACACTGATGGTGTATTCAATTTTCCTAAATAAATAAAAAAACTTTCCCTACTACTTTCGTTCCACTCGTCACTAAGTGCCAGGCATCCAGGGTGAGTGCCTCCCTCACTGCCAGTCTCTTCTTCATTAAACCAGGATTCCAACTCCTCCCTCAGCACACGTTTCACAAGTGGAAACTCCAGTAACATTCATTTAGAGTTGTTCCTTGAAGGGCTCTTGAACCAACGAGATAGACTTAAAGATACGGAAGAATTACGGTAAAAATGGGTTTGCTAGACATCAAATTATTTTTTTAACTATGTTGCTGAACAAACTTGTAATTGTGACTCACGAAATCGTAATAACACGATTGTAAACAAACCACTGAACGGGTGGGGTTAGAACCTATGGAGCGTGAGTGGTAAAACTCCAGGCCAGTGCGTAAACCACTGGGCCACCTGGCTACAATAAGATTCATCCAACTAGGTATATTTATACACCATATGTGAGGCCCATGCTAACCTCCCAGCTGGTCCAGTGGCTTACGAACGGACCTGGGGTTTAACGAATCACACGCCATGGGTTCTAACCCCACCCGTTCAGCGGTTCGTAATTGTGATTCAATTATGATGTAACAAACAACGAAAGAACATCTTTATTAGTACTACGTTTCTAATACACGATGCTTCATTATGTACTGGACGAGGCTGATCGCTTCTGGTGAAAGTGAGACGAGGAGGTCAGGTAACGTTGGACCTGGCCTGCATCATGAGGTCAGGTAACGTTGGACCTGGTCTGCATCACGAGGTCAGGTAACGTTGGACCTGGTCTGCATCACGAGGTCAGGTAACGTTGGACCTGGTCTGCATCATGAGGTCAGGTAACGTTGGACATGGTCTGCATCACGAGGTCAGTAACGTTGGACCTGGTCATCACGAGGTCAGGTAACGTTGACCTGGTCTGCATCACGAGGTCGGTAACGTTGGACCTGGTCTGCATCACGAGGTCAAGTAACGTTGACCTGGTCTGCATCACAGTCAAGTAACGTTGACCTGGTCTGCATACGAGGTCAGGTAACGTTGGACCTGGTCTGCATCACGAGGTCAGGTAACGTTGGACTGGCCGCATCACAAGGTCATACGTTGGCCTTGTCGCATCACGAGGTCGTAAGTTGGACCTGGTCTGCATCACGAGGTCGTAACTGACTGGTCTGCATCACGAGGCAGTAACGTTGACCTGGTCTGCATCACGAGGTCAGGTAACTTGACCTGGTCGCATCATGAGGTCAGGTAACGTTGGACCTGGTCATCACGAGGTCAGGTAACGTTGGACCTGGTCTCATACGAGTCAGGTAACGTTGACCTTGTTGCATCACGAGTCGGTAACGTTGGACCTGGTCTGCATCACGAGTCAGGTAACATTGACCGGCCTGCATTACGGCGGTAACGTTGACCGGTCTGCATCACGAGGTCGGTAACGTTGACCTGGCCGCATCCAGTCTAATACCTTGTCTGATCACGAGGTCAGGTAACGTTGTGACCTGGTCTGCATCAGAGGTCAGGTAACATTGGACCTGGCCTGCATTACGAGGTCAGGTAACGTTGGACCTGGTCTGCATCACGAGGTCAAGTAACGTTGGACCTGGTCTGCATCAGAGTCAGGTAACGTTGGACTGGCCTGCATCACAGGTCAGGTAACGTTGACCTGGTCTGCATCACGAGGTCAGGTAACGTTGGACCTGGTCTGCATCACGAGGTCAGGTAACGTTGGACCTGGTCTGCATCACGAGGTCAGGTAACGTTGGACCTGGTCTGCATCAGAGGTCAGGTAACGTTGGACCTGGTCTGCATCACGAGGTCAGGTAACGTTGGACCTGGTCTGCATCACGAGTCAGGTAACGTTGGACCTGGTCTGCATCACGAGGTCAGGAACGTTGGACCTGGCTGCATCACGAGGTCAGGTAACGTTGGACCTGGTCTGCATCACGAGGTCAGGTAACGTTGGACCTGGTCTGCATCACGAGGTCAGGTAACGTTGGACCTGGTCTGCATCACGAGGTCAGGTAACGTTGGACCTGGTCTGCATCACGAGGTCAGGTAACGTTGGACCTTGTCTGCATCACGAGGTCAGGTAACTTTGGACCTGGTCTGCATCACGAGGTCAGGTAACGTTGGACCTGGTCTGCATCACGAGGTCAGTAACGTTGGACCTGGTCTGCATCACGAGGTCAGGTAACGTTGGACTGGTCTGCATCATGAGGTCAGGTAACGTTGGACCTGGTCTGCATCACGAGGTCAGGTAACGTTGGACCTGGTCTGCATCACGAGGTCAGGTAACGTTGGACCTTGTCTGCATCACGAGGTCAGGTAACGTTGGACCTGGTCTGCATCACGAGGTCAGGTAACATTGGACCTGGCCTGCATTACGAGGTCAGGTAACGTTGGACCTGGTCTGCATCACGAGGTCAGGTAACGTTGGACCTGGTCTGCATCACAAGGTCAGGTAACGTTGGACCTTGCTGCATCACGAAGGTCAGGTAACGTTGACTGGTCTGCATCACAGGTCAGGTAACATGGACCTGGCCTGCATCAGTAGGTCTTACCTGTCTATACGTCAGTAGTTGACTGTCCATCACATCAGCGTGTCTGCATCCAGTCAGAACTTTTACTGGTAACGAGGTCAGGTAACTTGACGTTGAGAGGTCCTGGACCTCCGCATTACGAGGTCAGGTAACGTTGGACCTGGTCTGCATCAAGAGGTCAGCTAACGTTGGACCTTGTCTGCATCACGAGGTCAGGTAACGTTGGACCTGGTCTGCATCACGAAGTCAGGTAACGTTGGACCTGGTCTGCATCACGAGGTCAGGAAACGTTGGACCTGGCCTGCATCACAAGGTCAGGTAACGTTGGACCTGGTCTGCATCACGAGGTCAGGTAACGTTGGACCTGGTCTGCATCACGAGGTCAGGTAACGTTGGACCTGGCCTGCATTACGAGGTCAGGTAACGTTGGACCTGGTCTGCATCACGAGGTCAGGTAACGTTGGACCTTGTCTGCATCACGAGGTCAGGTAACTTTGGACCTGGCCTGCCTCACGAGGTCAGGTCCTGGTACATGGTGTCTGTCTTATTGTTTTGGAATAGTTTTAGTAACGGGTTTTGCTAGAATGTATTTGCCTCTGTGTTGGTTTTGGATACAAGAATAGAATAGAGAAGTGACTGAACACTGAAGCAAGACTACTGGCCCATGCTTGGCACGTTTTCTCATACCCACCCACACCCACTCAGGTACTTGCCCAACCTATCCTTAAAACATCCCGAAGTTCTTGATTCACTGACGATCCTAGGGAATTGTTCCATACATCCACAACTCTAGTGCCAAATCAATACTTTCCTCTATTTTCTCTGTCTAATTCAAGCATAATCGCCTCTTTCTCTGTTTCTTTCCTGGTATAAGACCCGGGCTTGTTTGTAGTTCAAGAGATGTGTGTGTTCGATTCTTCTTGGGTAATATCGATAATGGGCTGGGCAAATATTTTCTAGTGGGTTTGGGTTTGACAAGGACTTGCCCAGTATGGGCCGATAGGCCTGCTGCAGTGTTCCTCCTTTCTTATGTTCTTATGATGCATCGACATGTCCATCTTACTGGCGCATCCATAAGAATATAAGAACATAGTCAACTGACTTGAGTACCCGACTACAGAAACTCGGACACGGTGAAGAACTGAAGACGCACGCAATGCGTGTGTGGTACACAGAAACACACGCATATCTCATGAAACTCAAACAAGCGCATCTCTTATACTAAGTAAGCAACACAGAGAGGCGGGTATGTCTGGAATCAATGACTTTGCTTGTCTCTAAATTCAATATTATTATTATATTTTGAGGGGAAACATTAAACCCACAGTGGTCATACAATGCATGGGGAATGAGGGACATTGAAATTCGATCCCAGTAAGGGAAAGGTGGCTACATTTCTTTAAAACGCTCTTCACCAGCACGAAATTGAAAGAGACTGGTAGTGTTTTAGCAAGGTTCTCAGGAGAGTGTTCAGAGCTGCTTTCTAATTTTCTCTTGTAGTTTGTAACTCTCCCTCGTGAGCCCTGAGACTCTCTCCCTCCCTGAAACATCCTTAAAAACCACTCCCCGCTGCCCTCTCACACCCTGTTAACAAGGGTTCACAGAGACCAAAACACTGAATTATTACGACTCACAAAGTCGTTCTAATTCAGACCCATAGAGACCAAACTCTGGATTATTAAGAATTATTATTATTCTGAGATCAAAAGCCTAAATGATTACTCTGGAGCACAGACTAAAACAATGAATAATAAAGACTCACAGAGATCAAAACTCTAGATTAAGAGACACAAGATTATTCAAACTAACAGAGACCGCAACACTGATATATTAAAGTCTCAGAGACAAAAACCCTTTATTATAAAGTCTCACGGAGACCAAAACCCTGGATTATAAAATCTCACAGAGACCAAAACATTGGATATTAAAGACTCACAAAAAGCAAAACACCGCCTTATTAAGACTCACAGTGAACAAAACACAGCCTTATTAAGACTCACACTGAACAAACACCGCCTTATTAAGACTCACAGTGAACAAACCACCGCCTTATTAAGACTTACAGAGTAAAACACCGCCTTATTAAGACTCGCAGAAAACAAAACACCTACTTATTAAGACTCACAGAAAGCAAAACACCGCCTTATTAAGACTCACAGAGAACAAAACACCGTCTTATTAAGCCTCACAGAGAACAAAACACCGCCTTATTGAGCCTCACAGAGAACAAAACACCGTCTTATTAAGCCTCACAGAGACAAAACACCGTCTTATTAAGCCTCACAGAGAACAAAACACCGTCTTATTAAGCCTCACAGAGAACAAAACACCGTCTTATTAAGACTCACAGAGAACAAAACACCGCCTTATTAAGCCTCACAAGAACAAAACACAGTCTTATTAAGCCTCACAGAGAACAAAACACCGTCTTATTAAGACTCACAGAGAACAAAACACCGTCTTATTAAGACTCACAGAGAACAAAACACCGTCTTATTAAGCCTCACAGAGAACAAAGCACCGCCTTATTAAGCCTCACAGAGAACAAAACACCGTCTTATTAAGACTCACAGAGAACAAAACACCGTCTTATTAAGACTCACAGAGAACAAAACACCGTCTTATTAAGCCTCACAGAGAACAAAACACCGTCTTATTAAGCCTCACAGAGAACAAAACACCGTCTTATTATGACTCACAGAGAACAAAACACCGTCCTAATAAGCCTCACAGAGAACAAAACACCGTCTTATTAAGCCTCACAGAGAACAAAACACCGCCTTATTAAGCCTCACAGAGAACAAAACACCGCCTTATTGAGCCTCACAGAGAACAAAACACCGTCTTATTAAGCCTCACAGAGAACAAAACACCGTCTTATTAAGCCTCACAGAGAACAAAACACCGTCTTATTAAGACTCACAGAGAACAAAACACCGCCTTATTAAGACTCACAGAGAACAAAACACCTACTTATTAAGACTCTGAGAGAGCAAGAGAGTGAAGAGAGTGAACTACAAAGAGCCACAAAGAGTGAGAGACTGTACACTGACTGCCCTCACTCACCAACTTGTGTACTAAGAAGAAATAATGGGTGAGGGCGCCTCCTTTGCTGCCTCCACAACCTGAATTAAAACTTTGTAGATTTGTTGTCCCCCAAACTGAGCACACCGACGCTTCCCGTCCAGTTGTTATGAGGCGACCTCACTTAAGAACACACAGGGCGTGCTTTGTTCTTCCTGCACACACACGCACACGCACACGCACACACACACACACACTCACACACACACACACACACACACACACAGAGACTTGATCGTCACACAGTCTCAGTTTTAATCCATAATAATTTTTAATATCTCTTTAGGTCCTTAAAAGTGAAGATTATTCGTGTCCCTCAAGAATTTAATGCACTTAAACTTAATCAGACTTTCAATTATAACTTTTAAATAATCCCAGACACCACTATTACATTTATGGAACACTAAACCCGTGTGGTCATTCAAGAAGTAGTGAAGGCTTGACTCTCTGTTCGCTAAATACGAGAGACGTATCTTAACTCAACTCACCCAGCTACTTGCGAAGAAATCAACAAGTAAAACTAAGTTTAAATGTCCCCCGACGTAAAGAAGTTTAATGTCCCCTACGTAAAGAGGTTTAAATGCCCCCGACTTAAAGATGTTTAAATGGCTCCGACGTAAAGAGGTGTAAATGCCCCAACGTAAAGAGGCTTTAATGTCCCCGACGTAAAGAGGTTTAAAAGTCCCCGACGTAAAGAGGTTTAAATGCTCCCGACGTAAAGATGTTTAAATGCCCCCGACGTAAAGAGGCTTCAGTGTCCCCGACGTAAAGAGTTTCAAATGTCCCACGACGGAAAGAGGTGTAAACGTTTAAGTCACTTAAGTGTCGTTGCAAGTTGCTTTCATTGGTGTTCAAACGGAATGTACAAGTTGAAACAGCACTTATAATAAGCAAGTAAATGAGAAATTTATAAAGCCGTGGCCCTGACCTCTTTATGTTGAGGTCTGAGAATGTAGGTTAATACTTGTAGCAAAGGTTAGGAACCCCTGGCCAAGATTCGTCAGGAGTGACGAATCTTCGTCACTCCTGACGAAGATTCATCACTCCTGGCGAAGATTCATCACTCCTGACGAAGATTTGTCACTCCTGACGAAGAGACGCAACACTCCTGACGAAGATTCATCACTCCTGACGAAGATTCATCACTCCTGACGAAGATTCGTCACTGCTGACGAAGAGACGCCACACTCGGTCATTTAGGGAACAACTGCTACTTGAAGAACATTTACCAACTCTTACTGCAGGAAGAAGCCATTTGTTGCTAACAAAAGACTTCCTCCGCTGTATTCAGTGTTCTGCCTGTGAGACGGACACAGAGGGAGGGAGGGAGGGAAAGAGGGAGGAAGGAAGGAAGGATGATGGAAAGGGAGACAAGAAGGAAGAAAGAGATGTGGTAGAGAGAAGACAGAATGAGAGAGAAAGAGGCGAGGTGAAGGAGAAGACAGAATGAGGGAGAAAGAGGCGAGGTAAAGAGAAGACAGAATGAGGGAGAAAGAGGCGAGGTAAAGAGAAGACAGAATGAGGGAGAAAGAGACGAGGTAAGGAGAAGACAGAATGAGGGAGAAAGAGGCGAGGTAAAGAGAAGAGAGAATGAGGGAGAAAGAGGTGAGGCAGAAGACAGAAGGAGAGAATGGGAATATGATTCAATATCTTCACACATCTTACTTTAATTGGTTGCTGATTCACATTGTCTCACAATTCAACGACTCAATATTTTTCTTAGCACAGACCCCTCATAAAACAACAAAAAAAAAAAAAAAAATAATAATAAATAATAATAATAATAATAATAATAATAATAATAATAATAATAATAATAATAATACAGGCCTAGCTGACATCAATGACATATTATTATATATAAAGCCGCTTGTTATGCTGAGCATTTCGGGAAAATTAGGTCAGTTTTGTCCCAGGATGCGACCCACACCAGTCCACTAACACCCAGGTACATATTTTACTGCTAGGTTAATATGGACAGCAGGTGTCTTAAGGAAACACACCATAATGTTTCCACCCCTACCATGGATCGAACCACGGACCTCAGTGTGTGAGCTGAGTGCACAAGCAATCGAGCTACGGGACAAATATCTGATAATCAATTTTCATTTCAAGAAGAAGTAGAATATAAGGATAAAGAAGATAAGGGCAGAATTTAATAAAGATAACAAAACACAAACTCTAGAATAATATTGAAGGAAAAAAAACTGAAAAAAATGACTTCAGGACGAATTTGAAAACTTGTCAGGATATTTTATCCAAAAAATAACCCTGAGGGAAATGGAGTTTCCGGCAGAATAACGACATCAACGACACATCCATCAGCTACGACAAACTGCTTAAGAAATAACAAAATCAACCTCCTTGATTTGCTCTTCCGAGTATCACATTTCAGAGGAAAACTCTGTAGAAAGATCTGAAGAAAATAGTAGTTCACAACAACAACAACAACCATGGAGAAGTCTACCATGGTGGAGCTGGAGAAGTCTTCCATGGTGGAGCTGGAGAAGTCTACCATGGTGGAGCTGGAGAAGTCTACCATGGTGGAGCTGGAGAAGTCTACCATGGTGGAGCTGGAGAAGTCTTCCATGGTGGAGCTGGAGAAGTCTTCCATGGTGGAGCTGGAGAAGTCTACCATGGTGGAGCTGGAGAAGTCTACCATGGTGGAGCTGGAGAGTCTACCATGGTGGAGCTGGAGAAGTCTACCATGGTGGAGCTGGAGAAGTCTCCATGGTGGAGCTGGAGAAGTCTTCCATGGTGGAGCTGGAGAAGTCTATCCATGGTGGAGCTGGAGAAGTCTTCCATGGTGGAGCTGGAGAAGTCTCCATGGTGGAGCTGGAGAAGTCTTCCATGGTGGAGCTGGAGAAGTCTTCCATGGTGGAGCTGGAGAAGTCTACCATGGTGGAGCTGGAGACGTCTACCATGGTGGAGCTGGAGACGTCTTCCATGGTGGAGCTGGAGAAGTCTTCCATGGTGGAGCTGGAGAAGTCTTCCATGGTGGAGCTGGAGAAGTCTTCCATGGTGGAGCTGGAGAAGTCTTCCATGGTGGAGCTGGAGAAGTCTCCATGGTGGAGCTGGAGAAGTCTTCCATGGTGGAGCTGGAGAAGTCTTCCATGGTGGAGCTGGAGAAGTCTCCATGGTGGAGCTGGAGAAGTCTACCATGGTGGAGCTGGAGAAGTCTCCATGGTGGAGCTGGAGAAGTCTACCATGGTGGAGCTGGAGAAGTCTTCCATGGTGGAGCTGGAGAAGTCTTCCATGGTGGAGCTGGAGAAGTCTACCATGGTGGAGCTGGAGAAGTCTTCCATGGTGGAGCTGGAGAAGTCTTCCATGGTGGAGCTGGAGAAGTCTACCATGGTGGAGCTGGAGAAGTCTTCCATGGTGGAGCTGGAGAAGTCTTCCATGGTGGAGCTGGAGAAGTCTTCCATGGTGGAGCTGGAGAAGTCTACCATGGTGGAGCTGGAGAAGTCTTCCATGGTGGAGCTGGAGAAGTCTACCATGGTGGAGCTGGAGAAGTCTACCATGGTGGAGCTGGAGAAGTCTACCATGGTGGAGCTGGAGAAGTCTTCCATGGTCTAGCTGGAGAAGTCTTCCATGGTGGAGCTGGAGAAGTCTTCCATGGAAGAATACATTCACGAGGATAATACAGTAACATTCACAGGGATAATACAACAACATTCACAGGCATAATACAATAACACTTACAGGGATAATACAATAACATTCACAGGGATAATACAATAACATTCACAGGGATAATACAACAACATTCACAGGGATAATACAACAACATTCACGGAGATAATACAGTAGGTGTACATAGGAAGAACTCTGGCCATATTGTGCCTTCGTAAGTGAAGGTTTAAAACCAGCAGACGGATAAGAACGTGTTACCCAGCAGACAATGCAGGCGACAAAGGTTTGCAGACACGAAGCCAATTATACTCTTGGGGAATCCAGCCCTGGGGCCAGACCTGTTCCTGCCCCAATCCCTTCTCGTTATTCAGGTCCCTGGGGGGTTAGGGAAGGGGAGGGAGAGGAAGAGGGGGAGGGTATCATCTCCTCTTGTGGGGTGTCGTGTAGGGGGGAAGGGGGGATGGGACTCTCTCCCCAAGGAGATACACTGAGAGCAGTGGCTCGCGCTGGCCTAAATCTTCCCCCAGACAAGCGATTGTGGTTGGCTGGCTGGGTTAATATTGTGTTATATTGTGTGGTGGGTATGTAGGAATACACACACACACACACACACACACATACACACACACACACAGACAAAGAGTGACCTAGTAGCGGCCAGTGAAGAGGCGGGGCCAGGAGCTGTGACTCGATTCCTGCAACCACAACTAGGTAAGTACACACACACACACACACATACACACACATATATGTAGACTGCTGAGCTCTCCAGGGAGACTTCAGCAGACTACAGATATGGTCAAACAAGTGGCTTCTCGAGTTCAACCTGAACACGTGTAAGGTCATACGAATTTGAGGAAAAGATGGCAGACCGGACACAGAAACACCATGTGAGGAGAAAAACTGGAAAAATCAGAAAGTGGAAAGGACCTGGGAGTAAATATATCGCCAGAAATATATATAAATCGTATAACGTCAGCGGATTATGAAAGACTAGCAAACCTCAGAATAGCATTTAGTATCTTGAAAAGAGAAACATTCAGAATCTTTCACCAAATACTCGTTCGTATAAGGCCAGTTATTTAGTACGCAGCCTCAGCTTGGAGCCCACACCTGCACAAGAACGTAAACTCGAAAATTTCCAAAGGTTTGCAACCAGGCTAGTACCAGGCCTGAGGGAAATGCACTGCGAGGAGAGGTTGAAAGAACTGAACTTGACGACCTTGGCGGAGAGAAGTACGAAAGGGAACTCACTACGACATTAAAAATATTAAGAAAAACTGATAGGACAGATAATTAGAGACTTTGAATTAAGTGGACCAGGATCAAGGGGACACAGATGAAAGCTGAAGACACAGATGAACCATAGGGATGTACCAAGTATATTTTAGTCTCAAGGTTGCTGTAAAGTGAAATGACCTGGATGAGGCAGTGGTGACAAGCTTCAAGAGTAGACATGCTAAGGCCCAAGAGGCCAGAAATCAGTAATATCGGTGAGTACAACTTGGTGAGTACTCACTCTCTCTCTCTCTCTCTCTCTCTCCCTCTCTCTCTCTTCTTCCCCGTGCAGTGTATCTCAGAGCAGACAACGCAGGTGAAGAGAATCCCACTGTTAAAGCCGAACGACTTCTAGCGAAGACCTCCCCCTCTCCTGTCCCTCTGTCTCTCTATTAGCGAAAGCTTCCCTCTCTCATATCTTTCTCTGACAGAGAAGGCTTTCCTCCCTCTCTCTCTCTCTATTAGTTAATATTTCCCTCTCTCTCCTATTCCTCATCTGATTCTCTTTATTAGCGAAAGCATCTTTTTCACTCTCACTATTAGCGATGTCTTCCATCTCTCTTTCTTATTCTCTCTCTGTCACTATTAACAAAGGCTTCTCTATATTAGCGAAAGCTTCTGTCTGTCTGTCTGTCTGTCTCTCTCTCTCTGTCACTATTAACAAATTTTTCTATCTCTATTAGCGAAGGCTTCTCTCTCTCTCTGTCACTATTAACAAAGGTTTCTATCTCTATTAGCGAAGGCTTCTCTCTCTCTCTGTCACTATTAACAAAGGTTTCTATCTCTATTAGCGAAGGCTTCTCTCTCTCTCTGTCACTATTAACAAAGGTTTCTATCTCTATTAGCGAAGGCTTCTCTCTCTCTCTGTCACTATTAACAAAGGTTTCTCTCTCTATTAGCGAAGGTTTTCCTTCTCGGATTAGCGAAAAACTCCTTTTATATTAACTATTTCACCATGTACTTCGTTTCGCACTCTCGTTATTTTTAAATCGTTTTCTCTGTTAGTCGATCTCTTTCCTTCTTCTTCGTCTTTTTCATTTACCTCATCGCTATTATTGTTTCTTATGTTCTGTCTTTTGAAAGTTTGACTTCTATCAGACGAAAATCGGGAATGGTCCGTATATAATTGACTAGAGGGCACCTGAACCTACCAATAGTTCCAGGAATTTTCAGTAGTTACAGTAAACCAGCACTGAAGATTTGAAGCCTATCGGATTGGGCATTCTCAAGTTATGGCAGAAATCCTTAGTAGGAATATAAAAAAATTCGGTCAACCACTTACAGGTCCATCTTCGGGAATTTCTAATTAGTTAGTCTAAGTTAGGGTGGGTAACTATAATATTAACTCATGTTTACATATAATTAACCACTAATAACCAAATTATATAAACAGGTGGGTAACTCCTGGAAGCGGGAGATTCATAGTTGTCGCTTAAATAGCTGGAAGTCTCATTATTAACTGTGGACTTAAAAAAAAACCTCATTATTTTAGCTAGAAAAACTGATGAAAACGTTAGATAGGTTGATAAAAGTGAGTAATGACAATGTAGGAATGAGCTTCGTTAAGACCCAGGTGGTTCAGTAGCTGAATATCTTCATGACATCCTGGAGATTGCTTCTGAAACTAGCGTGTGACGCTGAGGTCTGGCGAGAAGTGGTTACCGAAAGTAGAGTGCGGCGCAAGTTGTTCCAGAATGTTGCTTCTAAAAGCAGTGTGTTACGTTGATTTTTTGAGAGAAGTGGTTACCAAGAACGGAGCGTGATGTTGAAGTTTCCAGGGAAGAGGTTTCCAGGGAAGAGGTTTCCAGGAGAAGAAGTGATCTGCGGAGGTCTTTTGAGAAAGGAGAATGAAGTGCTCTTGCACCCCTGAGAGAGCCCCCACAAGACGCCGGCCACTCATATCTTTCTTTTAGTATTTCTTCTTGTAAGTTCGTCTTCCGTGTGTCCTGCGGTCTCTCTCATAATGTCAGCTGTAGTAATTTAGATTCTGGTAAATTCTCCATCAGTTTCAGACAACAGAATGTGGTCGGGTGCTGGAAGATTGACGAATATTACAAGACAATCTGCAGCTCTGATTACAGAGGAAGATTGGTAAAGCTCTCGGCTCACAACCAAAGGGACCCGGATTTGATTCCGCGATGAGTGTTCAGGTGCAGTATGTATAAGTCTCCTATATCCTATTACTCCTGTTAACATAGCCGTAAAGGATACCTAGGTGTTAGTCAACTGTTATGGGCGGCATATTGGGAGGAGGAATAATAGTGAAGAGCAGATAGGATGGGTTGTAGAATGAGCTGAGGTAGGATAACAGCTCCTAGCCTGTAAGTGAGCTGAGGTAGGATAACAGCTCCTAGCCTGTAAGTGAGCTGAGGTAGGATAACAGCTCCTAGCCTGTAAATGAACCGAGGTAGGATAACAGTTCCTACCCTGTAAATTAAATAATATAAAATTAAAATCAATAAATGGCTCTACTTTTAAAAGATTCTTGAATTGCTTTCTTCATCTACACACAGTGAAGTACTGAACGCTGATCTAAAACCATAGATCACCAGCTTTCGAAGTTCTTAATTAACAGATTTAAACAACACTATTTCATAAAGTTATTAAAATGATTTAGTCATGAATTAAATGTAAATAAAATAATTTGACACATTATACAGCATTCAGTGTTCTCTGAAATATGTATGCAACATTTGTAAAGAATTCTTAAATAATTATATATATATATATATATATATATATATATATATATATATATATATATATATATATATATATATATATATATATATATTCAGTTTTATAACTGTAGTGTAAAGCACCCCTCTGTCAAGACAGTGATGGAGTGAATGATGATGAAAGTTTTTCTTTTTCGGGCCACCCTGCCTTGGTGGGAATCGGCCGATGTGTTAATAAAAAATAATATATATATATATATATATATATATATATATATATATATATATATATATATATATATATATATAGATGGATAAAAAGGTTCAAGGAAGAATATTTGGATTTCTTCCTGATGCCATTTGAATATTCCACTTCTCCTACCACCCCATCTTTTAATTTATATATATATATATAATATATATATATATATATATATATATTATATATATATATATATATATATATATATATATATATTTTATTATATATATATATATATATATATATATATATATATATATATATATATATATATATATATATATATATAATGTATGTATATAAAAGCAATGCTGATATTTCGTACCAGCGTCGACCCATACCACTGTTGTATACGTGGACTTTCTGAATATTTTATTAAGGCTACGTTTCGCTCGCCAGGCGTGAAATGAGACGAAGAAACATTGGTCTTACATTCGTTACCCTGTAGATATGAAGAGATGTAATGCACATTTAGTCAGTGTAGTGATGAGAGACCAGTCTTGGTGTAGTACGACACTCTAGCAACAGCAAAAGAGCAAAAACAGCAACAGCATCAACAGCAGATGCAGCAGTAACAACAGAAGCAGAACCAGCAGCAACAGTATCATAGCAGTAGATGCAGCAACAGATGCAGCAGTAGATGCAGCAACAGATGCAGCAGTAGATGCAGCAACAGATGCAGCAGTAGATGCAGCAACAGATGCAGCAACAGAAGCAGCAGCAACAGTATCACAGCAGCAGATGCAGTAACAGATACAGCCGTAACAACAGAAGCAGCAGCAACAGCATCACAGTTGCAGATGCAGTAAGAGGTGCAGCAGTAGCAACAGAAGCAGCAGCAACAGTATCACAGTAACAGATGAAGTAACGGACGCAGCAGCAACAGCACCATCAGTCTCTCCCCCAACACTACCCTCACCACCACTATCACCACCACCACCAGCATTTGTCTCTTTACCACCATAACCACAAACCTGCCTCACATGGTACACAATACGCAACACTTGCGTATTCCATGAATACGCCAGTATTCTTGGAATACGTTCCAAGATGTTGCTGTGGCGTATTCCATGAATACGCCAGTATTCTTGGAATACGTTCCAAGATGTTGCTGTGGCGTATTCCATGAATACGCCAGGCGGCAGTACACCCTGCGTAGTCTGCACATATTTCTCAAATACTCCACACTGTGTGGTGCACCTTGCTCGTGTATGCACTCACATATACACTGTTTACACACCTGTGTTGTACTGGGGCGATACACTGTACACACACACACTGTAGCCACATGTCTACACCATCTTGCGCCAATAAAATTCATGATAAATTAGACACATATGCAACACTTGGGTATCTTTATTGAGGAAACGTTTCGCCACACAGTGGCTTCATCAGTCCATACAAAGTAGAAAGTTGAAATATAGACACATGTGCGACATCTGGGTATCTTTATTGTAAACGTTTCGCCATCCAGTGGCTTTATCAATACAAATTCTAGGACATTATATGAAGACAATAGAACTATATACAAAAGATGAGGTAATCACTCCCTCGGTCTTGGAGTGGTGTGAACACCACCGAAGTCGTTGAGTTTCTGGAGCAGAGGCAAGGAGGCTGGCGCTTATATACTAACGTCAGGTGGAAAGGGACGTGTAGCAGACGAGGGCATAGTCACTGGTAGGCGGGATTCCTCAGTGGAAGTAGGTCATACCCAAAGAGATGGGCTAGTTGTAGTAGTAGTCGTAGTGAAGGTTATGTAACGTGAAGGTTATGCAACATCATGGAATCTTGATTCTGAGGACCTGTACATAACCTTCACGGCAACGACAACTACTCCTACAACTAACCCATCTCTTTGCGGTATGACCTTCTTCCACTGAGGAATCCGCCTACCAGTGACTAGCCTCGTCTGCACGTCCCTTCCACCTGACGTGTATATAAGCGCCAGCCTCCGCCTCTGCTCAGAACTCAACGACTCGTGTGTTCACACACTCCAGGCCGAGGCACTGATTACCTCATCTTGTATATAGTTCTACTGTCTTCACATAATGTTCTAGAATTTGTATTGATAAAGCCACTGGAGGGCGAAACGTCTACAATAAAGATACCCAGATGTTGCACATGTGTCTATATTTCATATTGTCGGTATTGTATACCATTCTTGAACAAAGCAGAAAGGTGTAAGGAGAGGAGGTGTTTGAGGTAATCAGTCCCTCGGCCTGGAGTCGATGTATTCAGTCCATCAATCTTATAGAAAGTACAGCATAGAGCCATAGAAGTTGCTTATATACTGTAGTCAGGTGAGGCGAAGCAGGAGGAGGCGGGGTCATAGTGGTACCATCCACTAGTCGAAGTAGGTCTTCGTCCAAAGGTTGGACAAGTGTTGAAGAATTCGTTTGTATCAAGATCCCAAGATGTTGCTGTGTCAGACAGGATGTAGATGAATGGTTCAGAGAACCGACAAGTTATAAATTAGACACATATGCAACACTTGGGTATCTTTATTGAGGAAACGTTTCGCCCCACAGTGGCTTCATCAGTAATAAAAGTAGAAACGTTTGCTCAATAAAGATACCCAAGTGTTGCATATGTGTCTAATTTATCAACTTTCGGTTCTCTGAACCATTCATCTACAATAAAATTCATGTGCTCGCTACCAGAGAGAGAGAATAGCACGTTCAGGAGCCACCAGTAATAAACGTGTATTTCTGAACGTTGTCTCATTAGTCTCGGCTGCCTCGTTGCCAGACGCATCGTGGGTATTTTCTTAATTTGCTCATATATAGCGAAAATAAGTCTCTCCCTCTCTCTCTCTCTCTCTCTCTCTCTATATATATATATATATATATATATATATATATATATATATATATATATATATATATATTATATACGTAATGTAGCGAAAATAAAGAAAACGGGATGTGGGTAAAAAATTTGACGTTGAATACCATGACAAAAAATAAACAAACTTTATTTTAAAGAAAATTTTTGGAAAAAAAAAAAAGAATTCTCAGAAAACAGAATGATATTGGAGTTAGAGTCTTTGAAGAAGGTCTGGACAGCTTCTTTGAGACGAGAGAGAGAGAGAGAGAGAGAGAGAGAGAGAGAGAGAGAGAGAGAGAGAGAGAGAGAGAAGTAGTGCTTTCTTTGTGACGAAGTGAGAGGGTGTTAGTCATGTTAATATCCATTCAAAGGTAATCATCCATGGATCATCCATCAGTGTGGGGTGGATAATGGATCATCCATCAGTGTGGGGTGGACAATGGATCATCCATCAGTGTGGGGTGGACAATGGATCATCCATCAGTGTGGGGTGGATAATGGATCATCCACCAGTGTGGGGTGGATAATGGATCATCCACCAGTGTGGGGTGGATAATGGATCATCCACCAGTGTGGGGTGGATAATGGATCATCCACCAGTGTGGGGTGGATAATGGATCATCCACGTGGGTGAATGGATCATCCACCAGTGTGGGGTGGATAATGGATCATCCACCAGTGTGGGGTGGATAATGGATCATCCACCAGTGTGGGGTGGATAATGGATCATCCACCAGTGTGGGGTGGATAATGGATCATCCACCAGTGTGGGGTGGATAATGGATCATCCACCAGTGTGGGGTGGATAATGGATCATCCACCAGTGTGGGGTGGATAATGGATCATCCACCAGTGTGGGTGGATAATGGATCATCCACCAGTGTGTGGATAATGGATCATCACGTGTGTGGATAATGAATCATCCACCAGTGTGGGGTGGATAATGGATCATCCACCAGTGTGGGGTGGATAATGAATCATCCACCAGTGTGGGGTGGATAATGGATCATCCACCAGTGTGGGGTGGATAATGGATCATCTACCAGAGTGGGTTGGATAATAGATCATCCACCAGTGTGGGGTGGATAATGGATCATCCACCATTGTGGAGTGGATATTGGATCATCCATCAGTGTGTGGTGGATACCGGATCATCCACCAGTGTGGGTTGGATAATGGATCATTCATCAGTGTGGGGTGGATAATGGATCATCCACTAATGTGTGGTGGATTATGGATCATCCACCAGGGTGGGGTGGATAATGGATCATCCACCAGTGTGGGGTCGGACAACTGGATCATCACCAGTGTGGGTGGATAATGGATCATCCACCAGTGTGGGGTGATAAGGATCATCCACCATGTGGAGTGGATATGGATCATCATCAGTGTGGGTGGATAACGGATCATCCACAGTGTGGGGTGGATAACGGATCATCCATCAGTGTGGGGTGATAATGGATCATCCACCAGTGTGTGGTTGAATAAAGGATCATCCACCAGGGTGGGGTGGATAATGGATCATCCACCAGTGTGGGTCGGACAACGGATCATCCACCAGTGTGGGGTGGATAATGGATCATCCATCAGTGTGTGTGGTTGAATAAAGGATCATCCACCAGTGTGGGTTGGATAATGGATCATTCATCAGTGTGGGGTGGATAACGGATCATCCACTAGTGTGGGGTGGATAACGGATCATCCATCAGTGTGGGGTGGATAATGGATCATCCACCAGTGTGAGGTGGATAATGGATCATCCATCAGTGTGGTGTGGATAATGGATCATCCACCAGTGTGTGGTTGAATAAAGGATCATCCACCAGTGTGGGGTGGATAATGGATCATCCATCAGTGTGGGGTGGATAATGGATCATCCACCAGTGTGGGGTGGATAATGGATCATCCATCAGTGTGGGGTGGATAATGGATCATCCATCAGTGTGGGTGGATAATGGATCATCCACCAGTGTAGGTGGATAATGGATCATCCACAAGTGAAGGTGAATAATGGATCATCCATCAGTGTGGGGTGGATAATGGATCATCCATCAGTGTGGGGTGGATAATGGATCATCCACCAGTGTGGGTGGATAATGGATCATCCACCAGTGTGGGGTGGATAATGGATCATCCACCAGTGTGGGTGGATAATGGATCATCCACCAGTGTGGGGTGGATAATGGATCATCCACCAGTGTGGGGTGGATAATGGATCATCCACCAGTGTGGTGGATAATGGATCATCCACCAGTGTGGGTGATAATGGATCATCCATAGTGTGGGTGGATAATGGATCATTCATCAGTGTGGGGTGGATAATGGATCATCCACCAGTGTGGGTGGATAATGGATCATCCACCAGTGTGGGGTGGATATGGATCATCCACCAGTGTGGGTGGTAGGATCATCCACCAGTGTGGGTGATAATGAGATCATCCACCAGTGTGGGTGGATAATGGATCATCCACCAGTGTGGGGTGGATAATGGATCATCCACCAGTGTGGGGTGGATAATGGATCATCCACCAGTGTGGGTGGATAAGATCATCATCAGGGTGGATATACATCACAGTGTGGGGTGGATAATGGATCATCCACCAGTGTGGGGTGGATAATGGATCATCCACCAGTGTGGGGTGGATAATGGATCATCCACCAGTGTGGGGTGGATAATGAATCATCCACCAGTGTGGGGTGGATAATGGATCATCCACCAGTGTGGGGTGGATAATGGATCATCTACCAGTGTGGGTTGGATAATGGATCATCCACCAGTGTGGGGTGGATAATGGATCATCCACCATTGTGGAGTGGATAGTGGATCATCCATCAGTGTGTGGTGGATAACGGATCATTCACCAGTGTGGGGTAGATAATGGGTCATCCACCAGTGTGGGGTAGATAATGGATCATCCACCAGTGTGGAGTGGATATATATCATCCATCAGTGTGGTGTGGATAATGGATCATCCACCAGTGTTGGGTGGATAATGGATCATCCACGTGTGTGTTGTGGATAATGGATCATCCATCAGTGTGGGGTGGATAATGGATCATCTACCAGTGTGGAGTGGATAATGGATCATCCACCATTGTGGGTTGGATAATGGATCATCCATTAGTGTGGAGTGGATAATGGATCATCCACCAGTGTGGGGTGGATAATAATAATAATAATAATAATAATAATAATAATAATAATAATAATAATAATAATAATAATAATAATAATATCTTTATTTACTACAAGTACATTTACACGGTATACAGTCCTAGCTGACATCAGTGACATACTACTATATAGAAAGTCTCTTGTTATGCTGAGCATTTCGGGCAGATTAGGTCAGTGTCCCAGGATGCGACTCACACCAGTCCACTAACACCCAGGTACCCATTTTACTGATGGGGAACATAGACAACAGGTGTAAAGAAACACGCCCAATGTTTCTGCCCTGGCTGGGAATCGAACCCAGGCCATCGTCGTGTGAAGCGAGAGCTTTAGCCACCAGACCACTGATGAATGGATCATTCATCAGTGTGGGGTGGATAATGGATCATCCATCAGTGTATTGCATAATGGATCATCCACCAGTGTGGGGTGGATAATGGATCATCCATCAGTGTGGGATGGATAATGGATCATCCACCAGTGTATTGGATAATGGATCACCCGACAATAAAGTCAGGTGACATGTGCTGCTTGTAACTTTAAAACTTTACCAATGTGACTTCATCGTCAACCCAAGTTGGGTTGTTGTGAAAGAACCAAAGTTGGGATGACGTAACTTAACCTAAGTTTATGCATGATAAGCAACAGCCGGAGTATGTGTCACACACACACACAACCATACGTAGCTTTAAGACGAGGTATGATAAAGCTCATGGAGCAGGGAGAGAGAGGACCTAGTAGCGGTCAGTGAAGAGGCGGGGCCATGAGCTAAGTCTCGACCCCTGCAACCACAATTAGGTGAGTACACACACAACACACACATACGATATACAATGATGGTATACAATGATGGTATATAATGATGATATACAATGCAAATATTTCTCCATCTTTTTTTCGTTTCTCCAGTTATTTTCATTATAATTATAAAAAACCGTTTGTGTCCCTTTCGATGACTACCTTCTGTCCTACAGGTAATTCTCCTCAAGAAAGTCTTCTTAGATGACGAAATTAATCTTGGAGGAAGTCCTCGAGGTTGACGACTCTACCTCAAGAATGTCCCTGAAAGTTGTCCTGGAAGATGTTTATCTTTTATCTTGAAGTCCCTAAGAATAACCAACATCTACTGTTCCTTCGGGTAGTCTCTGAAGAAAACATTTTTAAGTTATCCGTCGGTGATTCTGACTAACTTCCAGTCCAAACTTTAGCAGGTATCGTCTTACCAACTGCAAAATATCTTAGGAACTTCACCGTGAGGCGCTCACTAACTTCTACAGAATTCAGATTCATAGTGGAAGAAGACACAAGAGGTGAGGCTGATAGAGCCGTGATCTGAGGCTAAAACGACCAGGCTAGTGGCAAACACACTCTGACAAGTTTCTGGGCTGTTAGTTAGTCAGTCTGTTGGTGAGTCAGTAATACGAACCCAGGTACAAGTGAAAGAGGTGAGGTACCTAGCTGTAAGTCGTGTCTCCAGGCAAGGAACGCAGGTACAAGTGAAAGAGGTGAGGTACCTAGCTGTAAGTCGTGTCCCCAGGCAAGGAACGCAGGTACAAGTGAAAGAGGTGAGGTACCTAGCTGTAAGTCGTGTCTCCAGGCAAGGAACGCAGGTACAAGTGAAAGAGGTGAGGTACCTAGCTGTAAGTCGTGTCCCCAGGCAAGGAACGCAGGTACAAGTGAAAGAGGTGAGGTACCTAGCTGTAAGTCGTGTCCCCAGGCAAGGAACGCAGGTACAAATGAAAGAGGTGAGGTACCTAGCTGTAAGTCGTGTCCCCAGGCAAGGAACGCAGGTACAAATGAAAGAGGTGAGGTACCTAGCTGTAAGTCGTGTCCCCAGGCAAGGAACGCAGGTACAAATGAAAGAGGTGAGGTACCTAGCTGTAAGTCGTGTCCCCAGGCAAGGAACGCACCAAGAGAATAAAGTCAGATTAGAACAATTATGGTATTATTATTACTGGGGAGCTCTAAACCCGTAGGGATTCTACATCTCCTGTTTGGAGCTGCATAATCTAGGGAATTGGAGCACAGATCCAATTCCCTAGATCAATAGCCCTTCACCAGCATCAAGGAGCCTCCTTCGAGGGGAACACCAATGGTAGTTATCGACTAGCCATATGTTCCCACCACCAGGGGTCAGGGGTACCAGGGGTCAGGGGTATAAGTATAACATCATTTCGGCTGGAGTCAACCCCTCATCATAATAATAATATATTTATTTCTACAAGTACATGTACAAGGTATACAGACCATAGCTGACATCAATGACATACTACTATATAGAAAACCCCTTGTTATACTGAGCATTTCGGGCAAATTAGTTCACATTTGTCCCAGGATGCGACCCATATCAGTCCACTAACACCTAGGTACCTATTTAACTAATGGGTGAACATGGACAGCAGGTGTCTTATAGAAACACGTCCTAATGTTTTTCAGCCGTACCGGAGGATCGATCCCCGGACCTCAGTGTGTGAGCTAAATGCGCTGGCGATCAAGCTACGGGACATAAATGGTTGACACTTAAGGTGGTGTGGGAGAGGGGTGGGTGGTGTGGGAGAGAGGGAGAGATGGTGTGGGAGAGAGGTGGGTGGTGTGTGGGAGAGGTGGGTGGTGTGGGAGAGAGGTGGGTGGTGTGGGAAAGAGGAAGGGATGGTGTGGGAGAGAGGTGGGTGGTATGGGAGAAAGGTGGGTGGTGTGGGGGAGAGGTGGGTGGTGTGGAGGAGAGGTGAGTGGTGTGGGAGAAAGGTGGGTGGTGTGGGGGAGAGGTGGGTGGTGTGGGAGAGAGGGAGGGATGGTGTGGGAGAGAGGTGGGTGATGTGGGTGGTGTGGGGGGGAGGTGGGTTTAAACTTAGCACCCATTCACCGTTTTTGGTGGCACCATCAACCACCTGAAACACTGTAACACAATAACACTTCACAATACATATTAACACCACATACCACAATAATATCACATATCAATACATAACACCAGTAACACTACATAACACAGTATAACATGACAGCACACTATAATACCACATATCAATACATAACACCAATAACATTACATAACACACTAACATAACACATAATAATAACACATAACACTACATAAAATACTAACACACAATAACTCCACATATCCCAATAATAGCACATAACGATACATAACACCGATAAATTCTTCATAACACACTATAACACACAGCACACAATAACAAACTATAACATTAACACAATAGCACCAAAATACACAACACTCAATAGCACCATATACATAACAGTGACACAACACACAACATTCTGCAACACACAATAACATACAATAGCCGCACATAACACAATACCACATAACATTGACACAACACACAATAACACCATCCTACAACACACAACTTACAATAACCGCAGATAACACAATAACACATAACAGTGACACAACACACAATAACACCATGTAACAGTGACACAACACACAATAACACCATGTAACAGTGACACAACACACAGTAACACCATGTAACAGTGACACAACACACAATAACACCACATAACTGACACAACACACAGTAACACCACATAACAGTGACACAACACACAGTAACACCATGTAGCAGTGACACAACACACAATAACACCATGTAACAGTGACACAACACACAATAACACCATGTAACAGTGACACAACACACAGTAACACCATGTAACAGTGACACAATACACAATAACACCATGTAACAGCGACACAACACACAATAACACCATGTAACAGTGACACAACACACAATAACACCATGTAACAGTGACACAACACACAATAACACCATGTAACAGTGACACAACACACAGTAACACCACATAACAGTGACACAACACACAGTAACACCATGTAACAGTGACACAACACACAATAACACCATGTAACAGTGACACAACACACAATAACACCATATAACAGTGACACATCACACAGTAACACCATGTAACAGTGACACAACACACAATAACACCATGTAACAGTGACACAACACACAATAACACCATGTACTAGTGACACAACCCATAATAACACCATGTAACAGTGACACAACACACAATAACACCATGTAACAGTGACACAACACACAATAACACCATGTAACAGTGTCACAACACACAATAACACCATGTAACAGTGACACAACACACAATAACACCATGTAACAGTGACACAACACATAATAACACCATGTAACAGTGACACAACACACAATAACACCATGTAACAGTGACACAACACATAATAACACCATGTAACAGTGACACAACACACACTAACACCATGTAACAGTGACACAACACACAATAACACCATGTAACAGTGACACAACACACAATATCACCATGTAACAGTGACACAACACACAATAACACCATGTAACAGTGACACAACACACAATAACACCATGTAACAGTGACACAACACACAATAACACCATGTAACAGTGACACAACACACAATAACACCATGTAACAGTGACACAACACATAATAACACCATGTAACAGTGACACAACACACAAAACCACCATGTAACAGTGACACAACACATAATAACACCATGTAACAGTGACACAACACACAATAACACCATGTAACAGTGACACAACACACAATAACACCACTTAACACCTCGACAACCACAGCAGAAAAATACGTCAGTTTACATGACGACAATAACTCAGACGTGTACTCCATTTAAACTACGTTAAACGCAAATATTAAAACTTCAGTGATTTTCCGTATAATATTTAACCTTATTTAAACTAAGCTATATTTAAGTACTGCTTAACTAATTAACTTCCATGATATTTTAAACCGCTATTAAAATTTAACTAAATTACAACAAACGTCATTCAGCTCCAGAATGTGACATCGAGAAATTTTGAAAAATAGTCTAGAGTGAGAGAAACGTTCGAGTAAATTTCTCTAATGAGTGAGCAATATTTTTAGTTTTCGATCCATTTAATTTCAACATTTGTAATTACATTTTTAACTAATTAGAAATTTAGAATTAGATTGCCACCAATGACTTCATGTCGGGTTAACTACGCAGATAACATTTTAAATGTGTACTTATGTGCAGCCAGCAGTAACAACCTGGTTGATCATACCATGATCCACCAGGAAGCCTGGTCACAGACCTGGCAGCGGGGGCGTTGATCCCCGAAAACCCCCTCGAAGTATTCTCCAGGTATATGTTTTTGAGGGTTTAAATCCATTTTTATACATTAGTGAAAATTTTCTTATGACAACACAGCCTCACACGCTCAGTTGTGTCGTTGACAACACAGCCTCACACGCTCAGTTGTGTCGTTGACAAACCAGCGTTAACACGCTCAGTTAGTGTCGTTGTCAGCACAGCCTACACCTCAGTTGTCATCCAGTTGATCACCAGAGCCTCACAGCCTCAGTTGGTCGTTGATCAAACAGCCTCAAGCTCCAGGTTTGTCTTGAAACACACCTCCATCAGTTTTTGACATTAAGTCAACGCAGTTGTGTCGTTGACAACACAGCCTCACACGCTCAGTTGTGTCGTTGACAACACAGCCTCACACGCTCAGTTGTGTCGTTGACAACACAGCCTCACACGCTCAGTTGTGTCGTTGACAACACAGCCTCACACGCTCAGTTGTGTCGTTGACAACACAGCCTCACACGCTCAGTTGTGTCGTTGACAACACAGCCTCACACGCTCAGTTGTGTCGTTGACAACACAGCTCACACGCTCAGTTGTATCGTTCACAACACAGCCTCAACGCTCAGTTGTGTCGTTGACAACACAGCCTCACACGCTCAGTTGTGTCGTTGACAACACAGCCTCACACGCTCAGTTGTGTCGTTGACAACACAGCCTCACACGCTCAGTTGTGTCGTTGTCAACACAGCCTCACACGCTCAGTTGTGTCGTTGTCAACACAGCCTCACACGCTCAGTTGTGTCGTTGACAACACAGCCTCACACGCTCAGTTGTGTCGTTGACAACACAGCCTCACACGCTCAGTTGTGTCGTTGACAACACAGCCTCACACGCTCAGTTGTGTCGTTGACAACACAGCCTCACACGCTCAGTTGTGTCGTTACAACACAGCCTCACACGCTCAGTTGTGTCGTTCACAACACAGCCTCACACGCTCAGTTTTGTCGTTGACAACACAGCCTCACACGCTCAGTTGTGTCGTTGACAACACAGCCTCACACGCTCAGTTGTGTCGTTCACAACACAGCCTCACACGCTCAGTTGTGTCGTTCACAACACACTCACACGCTCAGTAGTATCGTTCACAACACAGCCTCACAGATGGGTTACGCAGTTTCATGTCTCACAGACGTCCATGACCTTTTTTCATGTTATTTTTTTGGACGTACCAACCTGAATTTTGTATATGTTGTAGATAAACGTCCTCTCTACAACTAAATGTTTACAGATTATCACTATTGTTTTTAGTTTCTGTTCTGTGAATTTTTAATGGAGAAAGTTTTTAGTGACATTTTCGTGTTGTCATGAATATTTTATTTGTCTTAATGGACGAAAATAAAAACCCGGAGCAGCAGCACACCGTCAGTGTATGTTGGCGATAATTATGTTGTATGTCTCATGTTGCCTCATGTCTCATGTTGCCTCATGTTGCCTCATGTTGCCTCATGTTGCCTCATGTTGCCTCATGTTGCCTCATGTTGCCTCATGTTGCCTCATGTTGCCTCATGTGTCCTCATGTTGCCTCATGTTGCCTCATGTTGTCTCATGTTGTCTCATGTGTCCTCATGTTGCCTCATGTTGCCTCATGTTGTCTCATGTTGTCTCATGTTGCCTCATGTTGCCTCATGTTGCCTCATGTTGCCTCATGTTGCCTCATGTTGCCTCATGTGTCCTCATGTTGCCTCATGTTGCCTCATATCTCATGTTGCCTCATGTTGCCTCATGTTGCCTCATGTTGCCTCATGTTGCATCATGTTGCCTCATGTTGCCTCATGTTGCCTCATGTTGCCTCATGTTGCCTCATGTTGCCTCATGTTGTAGCTCTTAGGTAATTAACGTCTGTCGTTAATTTCGACTTTTTCCTATTTAATTTTTCAACCAATATGCATGAAATTTTCTGCACGGACTATTGGCTTTATTACCAATAGGCATAAAAAATACATAAAGCTAGGCCTATTAGAAAAAAATCCTCCCTAGAGAGGGTACCTGGCACCGTAGTTTATATATCGGGGATAAATATCGTAGTTTTAAAGTGGGAAGTTAAACACCTGTGGTTTAATTAACGATGTTAACTAAATGGTGACTTTAAACATCAGGGTTTAATAACATTGTAAAGCTCTGAGTTAAACGTCTGAGATTTAGAAACAGTATTAAAACCTGAGGTGACCACAGGTTAGTGAGAACACCATGTCGTGACATCTAGGGGAAGCTTCAAGCCCGTAAGGGTCATATAGAACCTGAGGAATACGAGGCAGTCAGTTTAGATCCAAATTCTAATTCCTTGGATCAAGAGCTATGCTCTAGCATCAAGGCACCCTCTTTAAGAGATGTATATTATTATTATTATTATTATTAATAGCAATGGCCTGGAGTTCTATGACTCACTTGTTAAGAGTTCGAGCCCCACCCGTTTCATGGTTAGTAGCAGCAACTGATCAGCAACAGCAGCAGCAAAAGCAGCAACATTAACAGCAGCAGGTGGTAGCAGTAGCAGTAGCAGCAGATTTATAATTTGAATAAATTCTTGTTGTTACGTGCCAGAACCAATAGCTTAGCAATTCAGTATATATATATCCAACAGCGATAAGATGTATTCAGGGAAAGGTGAGGCATGGTGAGCAATTCCTTTAAAAAAAATTCAGGACCCAAGAGCTAGAGGTCACCGCCATAAACTCAAATAGGCAATTCCCATGACACACCCGCTCAATTTCGGGGGATGAGACATTAAAGTGACTGATGGCTGCCGTCAGTAAGCCAGACAGACCATTCAGTTTGGTCTATTAAATAAAGATACGGTCTGCCGATTTAATAGGCCTATTGCAAATTAAGAGGCCATTCCACAGATAAACGGAAAGTGCATTAAAGTTAGTCAGAGTGTGTGTGCACATCACCTTGCGTGTGTCTGAGTGTGTGTGCACATCACCTTGCGTGTGTCTGAGTGTGTGTGCACATCACCTTGCGTGTGTCTGAGTGTGTGTGCGCATCACCTTGCGTGTGTCTGAGTGTGTGTGCGCATCACCTTGCGTGTGTCTGAGTGTGTGTGGCATCACCTTGCGTGTGTCTGAGTGTGTGTGCACATCACCTTGCGTGTGTCTGAGTGTGCGTGCGCATCACCTTGCGTGTGCCTGAGTGTGTGTGTGCATCACCTTGCGTGTGTCTGAGTGTGTGTGTGCATCACCTTGCGTGTGTCCGAGTGTGTGTGAGCATCACCTTGCGTGTGTCTGAGTGTGTGTGTGCATCACCTTGCGTGTGTCTGAGTGTGTGTGTGCATCACCTTGCGTGTGTCTGAGTGTGTGTGCGCATCACCTTGTGTGTGTCTGAGTGTGCGTGCGCATCACCTTGCGTGTGTCTGAGTGAAAATGTTAAATCCTGAATTGTGTTAAAGTTCTCTGGCTGTTGTAGACTTTTAAAAAAAGTTTCACCTACAGCTGTTGAACAATTATTCTCTGTGATACGTGATAATTTGCATCGCCTGGAGGTACGTAGTATGTGTGTGAGTGTGTGAGTGTGTGTGTGTGTGTGTGTCAGTGTGTGAGTGTGTGTGTGTGTGTGTGTGTGTGTGTGTGTGTGTGTGTGAATGCATGTATGTATGTATGAGTGTGTGTGTGTGTGTTATTGTGTTATTGTGTGTGTGTGATTGTGTGTGTGTGTACTCAACTATTTGAACTCACTTATTTGTGGTTGCAGGTGTCGATTCATGGCTCCTGGCCCCGCCTCTTCACTGATTGCTACTAGGTCCTCTCTCTCCCTGCTCCATGAGCTTTATCAATCCTCGTCTTAAAACTATGTATGGTTCCTGCCTCCACTACGTCACTTTCTAGGCTATTCCACTTCCTGACAACTCTATGACTGAAGAAAAACTTCCTAACATCCCTTTGACTCATAGGAGTCTTCAACTTCCAATTGTGACCCCTTGTTTCTGTGTCCCATATCTGGAACATCCTGTCTTTGTCTACCTTGTCAATTCCTCGCAGTATTTTATATGTCCTTATCATGTCTCCCCTGACCCTCCTGTCCTCCAGTGTCGTCAGGCCGATTTCCCTTAACCTTTCTTTATAGAACAATCCCCTTAACTCTGGGACTAGTCTTGCAAACCGTTGCACTTTCTCTAATTTCTTGACGTGCTTGACCAGGTGTGGATTCTAAACTGGTGCTGCATACTCCAGTATGGGCCTGACGTATATGGTGTACAGAGTCTTGAACGATTCCTTACTGAGATATCGGAACGCTATTTTTTTGTTTGCCAGACGCCCGTATGCTACAGCAGTTATCTAGTTGATGTGCGCCTCAGGAGATGTGCTCGGTATTATACTCACCCCAAGATCTTTTTCCTTGAGTGAGGTTTGCAGTCTTTGGCCACCTAGACTGTACTCTGTCCGTGGTCATCTATGCCCTTTCCTGATCTTCATGACTTTGCATTTGGCGGGGTCAAATTCAAGGAGCCAGTTGCTGGACCAGGCTTGTAGCCTGTCCAGGTCTCATTGTAGTCCTGGCTGATCCTCGACCGATTTAATTCTCCTCATTAACTTCACATCATCTGCAAACAGGGACACTTCTGAGTCTATCCCTTCTGTTATGTCATTCACATATACCAAAAACAGCACAGGTCCTACGACTGACCCTGTGGAACCTCGCTCGTCACAGGCGTTCACTCTGACTCCTCGTCACGTACCATAACTCGTTGTTTCCTCCCTGTCAGGTATTCTCTGAACCATTGCAGTGCCTTTCCTGTTATGCGTACCTGATCCTCTAGCATTTGCATTAACCTCTTGTGAGGAACTGTGTCGAACGCCTTTTTGCAGTCCAAAAAAATGCAGCCTATCCACCTCTCTCTCTCGTGTTTTACTTCCGTTACCTTGTCATAAAACTCCAGTAGGTTTGTGACACTGGATTACCATCCCTGAAACCGTACTGGTTGTCGTTAATAAGCTCGTGTCTTTCTAGGTGCTCCACCACTCTCCTCCTGATAATCTTCTCCATGACTTTGCATACTATACACGTCTGTAGTTTAATGCCTCATGTCTGTCTCCTTTCTTAAAGATTGGGACTACATTTGCCATCTTCCACGCCTCAGGTAGTTGCCCAGTTTCAATGGATGTGTTGAAGATTTTTGTTAGTGGCACACACAACATCTCTGCTCCCTCTCTAAGGACCCACGGAGAGATGTCTGGTCCCACCACCTTTGAGATATCAATTTCACATAGCAGTTTCTTCACCTTCTCCTCGGTTGTGTGTATTTCATCCAGCACTTGTTGGTGTACCTCCCTATTCTGACTTCCTGGAGTCCTTCCTGTCTCCACTGTAAATACTTCTTTAAATCTCATGTTGAGTTCCTCACATACCTCTTGGTCGTTTCTTGTGAGCTCCCCACCTTCCTTCCTCAGCCTGATTATTTGGTCCTTGACTGTTGTTTTCCTCCTGATGTGGCTGTACAACAGCTTCGGGTCAGACTTGAATTTCGATGCTATGTTGTTTTAGTATTGTCGCTGAGCCTCCCTTCTTATCTGAGTACGCATATTCGTTTCTGGCTCTCTGGCTAATCTCTTTTTTCCTGGGTCCTTTGTCTTCTGTACTTTTTCCATTCTCTAGTGCACTTATTTTTTGCCTCCCTACACTTTTAGATGAACCAAGGACTCGTTCTGGTCTTCCCATCATTTCTGTTTCCTTTGGGAACAAACCTCTCATCTGCCTCCTTGAATTTTATTGTCACATAATCCATCATTTCTTTTACTGTTTTTCTTTTTTGCCAATTCTCTCTCCCACTGAACATCTAGCAGAAAGTTCCTGATGCCTGGATCATCCTCGCCTCTCTCTCTGGTAGTGTCTCTAACATGTTGATGCATGAGGTTTTCCAGTACCACATCCATCATCTTGGCTCTCCGTGTTTCGGGCCCCCCATGAGGCTCCAGGTTTTTCCAGTCAATCTCCTTGTGATTGAAATCACCCATAACTAGTAACTTTGCTATACTCGTGTGAGCTCTTCTGGCCACCTCGGCTAGTGTCTACCATTGCTCTATTGCTCTTTGTATTCTTCTCTCGGCCTCCTGCAGTTCTGTGTTGTGTGTGTGTGTACTCACCTAGTTGTGGTTGCAGGGGTCGAGTCATAGCTCCTAGCCCCGCCTCTTCACTGGCCGCTACTGGGTCACTCTCCCTGCACCATGAGCTTTATCATACCTCTTCTTAAAACCATGAATGGATCCTGCCTCCACTACATCGCTTCCCAAACTATTCCACTTCCTGACCACTCTGTGACTGAAGAAATACTTCCTAACATCCCTGTGATTCATTTGAGTCTTCAACTTCCAACTGTGTCCCCTTGTTGCTGTGTCCCATCTCTGGAACATTCTGTCTCTGTCCACCTTGTCAATTCCTCTCAGTATTTTATATGTCGTTATCATGTCCTCCTTATCTCTCCTGTCCTCCAGTGTTGTCAAGTCGATTTCCCTTAATCTCTCCTCGTAGGACATACCCCTTACCTCCGGGACTAGTCTTGTTGCAAACCTTTGCACTTTCTCTAGTTTCTTTACATGCTTTGCTAGGTGTGGGTTCCAAACTGGTGCTGCATACTCCAATATGGGCCTAACGTACACAGTGTACATGGTCCTGAACCATTCCTTATTAAGATGTCGGAATGCTGTTCATAGGTTTGCTAGGCGCCCGTATGCTGCAGCAGTTATTTGGTTGATGTGCGCCTCAGGAGATGTGCCTGGTGTTATACTCACCCCAAGATCTTTTTCCTTGAGTGAGGTTTGTAGTCTCTGGCCCCCTAGACTGTACTCCGTCTGCAGTCTTCTTTGCCCTTCCCCATTCTTCATGACTTTACACTTGGTGGGGTTGTACTCCAGGAGCCTATTGCTGGACCAGGCTTGCAGCCTGTCCAGATCCCTTTGTAGTTCTGCCTGGTCCTCGTGTATGTGTGTGTGTGTGTGTGTAAGTGTACATGTGCTTTAGAATGAGTGTTTGAATGGGTGCGTGTTTGTGTGGGTGCATGCGTACCTACGACCGTGTACGTGCGAAAGTTAAAAAAAAAATAGGCCGTAAAGCAGAAAATAAAAGGCCCTATAAGAAACCATCATCAATCATACGAACTCACGAACTTTGAACGTCATCCTTCACAGCTCAACCATCTCTCACTAACCCATTTATAAATTACAACTGGACCTAGTATTCACCTTGAGCAGTGCAGATATTGAGGACATCACATATAAAAGGCCCCTTGGAGCTAGTCATCACGTGGTTCTAAGCTTCGAATACATAGCAGAGTTAGAAGTGGAGAGGGAGGCATGAAGAATGAAGCCAAACTACAAGAGAGGGGACTACACAGGAATGAGGAATTTCCTGTACGAGGTCCAGTGGGACAGAGAATTGGCAGCGAAAACAGTAAATGAGATGATGGAATATGTAACAACAATGTGCAAGAAAGCGGAGGAGAGATTTGTACCCAAGGGTATCAGACATAATGAGAAGGCCAGGACGAGCCCTTGGTTCACCCAAAGGTGAAGAGAGGCTAAAACCAAGTGTGCTAGAGAATCGAAGAAGTATATAAGGCAAAGGACCCAGGAGAACAAGAATAGTCGAAGAATAGCAAGAAATGAAAATGCACAGGTAAGGAGGGAGGCCTAACAACAATACGAAAATGACATTGCAGCAAAAGCCAAGTCTGATCCGAAGCTGTTGTACAGTCACATCAGGAAGAAAACAACAATCAAAGACCAGGTAATAAGGCTGAGGAAGGAAGGAGGGAAGTTTACAAGAAACGACCTTGAAGTATGTGAGTAGCTTAACATGAGATTCAAAGAAGTATTCACAGCGGAGAAGGGACTCCGGAAAGACGGAGAGGTGGGATACATCAACAAGTGCTGGACACGATACATACAACAGAAGAGGAGGTGAAGAGGCTGCTAAGCGAACTAGATACCTCAAAAGGCGATGGGACCGGTTAACATCTCTCCATGGGTCCTGAGAGAGGGAGCAGAGGCGCTTTGTGTACCACTAACAACAATCTTCAACACATCTATCGAAACAGGACGACTACCTGAGGTATGGAAGACAGCAAATGTAGTCCCAATTTTTAAAAAGGAGACAGACACTCATAATTAAACTACTGACCAGTGTCACTGACAAGTATTGCATGCAAAGTCATGGAGAAAATTGTGAGAGACGGGATTCAGGAACGGGAAATCCTATGTTACAAACCTACTAGAGTTCTTTGACAGGGTGGCAGCAATAAAGCAAGAGAGAGGGGAAATGGGGTAGAATCCGTTTTCTTGGACTGTAAGAAGGCGTTTGACACAGTTCCACACAAGAGATTAATGCAAAAGCTGGAGGACCAGGCAGGGATAACAGGGAAGGCACTGCAATGGTTCAGAGAATGTCAGGTAAAAGGACACAAGTGCAACTAATGTGACATTTTATTGTGGCAACATTTCGCTCTCCGGGAGCTTCATCAAGCCGTTATGGTTCAGAGAATACCTGACGAGAAGGCATCAACAAGTCATGGTACATAGCGAGGTGTCAGAGTGGGCGCCTGTGACGAGCGGGGTTCCACAAGGGTCAGTCCTAGGACCGATGCTGCTTCTTGTATATGTGAAAGACATGACGGAATGAATAGACTAAGAAGTGTCCTCATTTGCAGACGATGTGAAGTTAATGAGGGGAATTCAGTCGGAGGAGGACAAGGCAGGACTACAGAGGGATATGAACAGGTTGCATGCCTGGTCCAGCAACTGGCTCCTGGAGTTCAACCCCACCAAGTGCAAAGTCATGATGATCGGGGAAGGGCAAAGAGGACCGCAGACAGAGTACAGTCTAGGGGGCCAAAGACTACAAACTTCACTCGAGGAAAAGGATCTCGGAGAGTGTATAATACCCAGCACATATCCTAACGCCCACATCAATCAAATAATTGCTGCAGCAAATGGGCGACTAGAGAACCTAAGAATAGCATTCCGGCATCTCAGTAAAGAGTCGTTCTGGACCCTGTACACCGTGTACGTCAGGCCCAAATTCGAGTATGCAGCTCCAGTTTGGAACCCACACCTGGCCAAGCACGTCAGGAAACGAGAGAAAGTGCAAAAGTTTGCAACGAGACTAGTCCCGGAGCTAAGGGGTATGTCCGACGCGGACAGGTTAAGGGAACTCGACCTGACGACACTGAAGGACAGGAAGGACAGGGATGACATGATAACGATATATAAAATACTGAGAGGAATCGACACCGAGACAGGATGTTCCGGAGATGGGACACAGCAACAAGGGGTCACAATTGGAAGCTGAAGAGTCAGATGAGTCACAGGGAAGTCAGGAAGTGAAGTAGTAGAAGCAGGTACCATGCATAGCTTTAAGAAGAGGTATGATAAAGCTCATGGTGCAGGGAGAGAGTGGACCTAGTAGCGACCAGTGAAGAGGCGGGGCCAGGAGCTGTGAATCGACCCTTGCAACCACAATTAGGTGAGTACAATTAGGTGAGTACACCCACACCCACACCCACACACACGTACACATACATATGCCCCGGTGGCCTGGTAGCTAAAGCTCTCGCTTCACGCACGGAGGGCCCGGGTTCAATTCCCGGCGGTGCGGAAACATTTCGAAGTGTTTCCTTAAACACACACACATACATACAACAGGCCTAGTGTTTAATCGACATGTGCCTAAGACAAAATGGTAACTAACACACACACTTCAGGCCTATAAAACCCGCCTTCATTCCTCACAACACCTCCCTCATGATTGAATTCCAAGCCAGGTTTCACCAGCATAAACTCAAGGGCAAACTATCCAGTCTTTTCCCCGCCTGCCTGGTATACACTTGAACGAGTTTTGCTTTGATGTGCCCTGGGCAAGGAAACTTATCCGGAAGAGAGGTAGGGAGGTGGGGCAGGGAGGAGGGAAAGGAAGGGGAGGTAATGAGGTGTCGCCCTAAGAGGAAAAGTGTCCCTGGGGGAGTCTTAAGGGTGACCCTCATCCACATATCATGACATCAACGACTCCGTGTGATTGAGTCGTTAACACGCACAGTATGCTCTTTCAGAGACGAGGGGAGGGAGGAGGAGGGGGAAGAAGGTAGGAGGGAGGAGGAGGGGGAAGAAGGTAGGAGGGAGAAGGAGGGGGAAGAAGGTAGGAGGGAGGAGGAGGGAGAAGAAGGTAGGAGGGAGGAGGAGGGGGAAGAAGGTAGGAGGGAGGAAGAGGGGAAGAAGGTAGGAGGGAGGAGGAGGGAGAAGAAGGTAGGAGGGAGGAGGAGGGGAAGAAGGTAGGAGGGAGGAGAGGGAAGAAGGTAGGAGGAGGAGGAGGGGGAAGAAGGTAGGAGGGAGGAAGAGTGGAAGAAGGTAGGAGTGAGGAGGAGGGGAAGAAGGTAGGAGGGAGGAAGAGGGGAAGAAGGTAGGATGGAGGAGGAGGGGGAAGAAGGTAGGAGGGAGGAAGAGGGGGAAGAAGGTAGGAGGGAGGAGGAGGGGGAAGAAGGTAGGAGGGAGGAAAGGGGAAGAAGGTAGGAGGGAGGAGGAGGGGGAAGAAGGTAGGAGGGAGGAGGAGGGGAAGAAGGTAGGAGGGAGGAGGAGGGAGAAGAAGGTAGGAGGGATGAGGCTGAGAGGAGTTGGGGTAAGAGAGGCATAAATGAAGTTTGGGAAATGTTATCTAGGATGTAAAATGAAAAAAGTGACAGTTTCAACAGAGCAAGTGAGATGATGATGCATGGGAAATGAGGTGAGTTGCTGGTGTGTCACCGAGAACTTAACCTCATTTCCCTACTTTCATTTTCATACGAGGTTCCTAAAGGCAATTTCTTTAATAATAATAATAATATAATAATATCTTTATATTTATAAGGTAGTAGGTTGGTAGACAGCAACCACCCAGGGAGGTACTACCGTCCTGCCAGGTGACTGTGAAACAGAAACCTGAAACTGTTTTACATGATGGTAGGATTGCTGGTGTCTTTTTTGTCTCATAAACATGCAAGATTTCAGGTACGTCTTGCTACCTCTACTTACACTTAGGTCACACTACGCAAACATGTACACGTTTATGTATACACACTCATCTGAGTTTTCTTTGATTTTATCTTAATAGTTCTTGTTCTTATTGCTTTTCCCTTTCATATCCATGGGGAAGTGGAATAAGAATCTTTCCTCCGTAAGCCATGCGTGTTGTAAAAGTCAACTAAACTGCCGGGAACAATGGGCTAGTAACCCCTTTTCCTGTATAGCTTACTAAAAAGAAAAAGAAGAAAACCGTCAAAGTGGGATGTTTGAATGTGCGTGGATGTTGTGCGAATGATAAGAAAGAGATGATTGTAGATGTTATGAATGAAAAGAAGCTGGATGTCCTGGCTTTAAGTGAGACAAAGCTGAAGGGGGTAGGAGAGTTACAGTGGGGAGAAATAAATGGGATTAGATCAGGGTTTCAAATAGAGTTAGAGCTAAAGAAGGATGGCAATAATGTTGAATAATCAGTTATGGCAGGTAAAGAAGGAATATAAATGTATAAATTCAAGGATTATGTGGAGTAAAATAAAGGTTGGATGTGAAAAGTGGATTATAGTAAGTGTTTATGCACCTGGAGAAGAGAGAAGTGTAGAGGAGAGAGAGAGATTTGGGAAATGTTGAGTGAGTGTGTGGGGAGTTTTGAACCAAGTGAGAGAGTAATTGTGGTTGGGGATCTTAATGCTAAAGTGGGTAAAAATGTTGTGGATGGAGTAGTAGGTAAATTTGGGGTGCCAGGGGTAAATGTAAATGGGGAACCATTAATTGAGCTATGTCTAGAAAGAGTTTGGTAATAAGTAATACATATTTTATGAAAAGAGGATAAATAAATATACAAGGTATGATATAGCACGTAAGGAAAGTAGTTTGTTGGATTATGTATTGGTGGATAAAAGGTTGATGAGTAGGCTTCAGGATGTACATGTTTA
>WNWK01008386.1:0-85057 GCA_009830355.1 Cherax destructor | reverse complement strand
TGACAGAACCATCCAGCGTCACACTGGACTGTGACAGAACCATCCAGCGTCACACTGGACTGTGACAGAACCATCCAGCGTCACACTGGTCTGTGACACAACCATCCAGCGTCACACTGGACTGTGACAGAACCATCCAGCGTTACATTGGACTGTGACACAACCATCCAGCGTCACACTGGACTGTGACAGAACCATCCAGCGTCACACTGGACTGTGACACAACAATCCAGCGTCACACTGGACTGTGTCAACTGAAAAATTGGGAAAGGACACATATTTTATTTAGAGCTGAAAAATTAACTTCATAACATACTAATAACACGTTAATAATACTTTAATAACACGTTAATGACACATTAATAACACGTTATTAACACGTTTGTAACACACTAATAACACGTTAATGACACGTTAATACCTCATTAATAACTGGCTAATAACAAGTTAATAACACAAGTTAATAACACGCTAATAACACTTGAATACCTCGTCATTAACTCTATAATAACACACTAACAATGTGTTATTAAGGCGATAATAACAAACTGATAACACAATAACAAATAACATTTTCAATTTCAGGCACAAAAACTCTGAGTGACATCTGAAGATAGAAGGTTATGTGACGTCACTGAAATATAGATGGAAGGTTATGTGACGTCACTGAAATATAGATGGAAGGTTATGGGACGTCACTGAAATATATGACATGAAATATTAAAAACACCTCAAATTACATCAGTGTAACAAAGGAACGTAATCAATTTGATATCATTCTTAAAACTGAATTATGAAGAAATAATCATGATGGGAATGTTCTCGTAACACACACACACACGCGCGCGCACACACACTCACACACACACACACACACTCACACACACACACACACACACACACACCTGGTCAAGCACGTCAAGAAATTAGAGAAAGTGCAAAGGTTTGCAACAAGACTAGTCCCAGAGCTAAGGGGATTGTCCAACGAAGAAAGGATAAGGGAAATCGGCCTGACGACACTAGAGGACAGGAGGGTTAGGGGAGACATGATAACGACATATAAAATACTGCGAGGAATAGATAAGGTGGACAGAGACAAGATGTTCCAGAGAGGGGACACAGAAACAAGGGGTCACAATTGGAAGTTGAAGACTCCTATGAGTCAAAGGGATGTTAGGAAGTATTTCTTCAGTCATAGAGTTGTCAGGAAGTGGAATAGCCTAGGAAGCGACATAGTGGATGCAGGAACCATACATAGTTTTAAGACTAGGTTTGATAAAGCTCATGGAGCAGGGAGAGAGAGGACCTAGTAGCAATCAGTGAAGAGGCGGGGCCAGGAGCTATGACTCGACCCCTGCAACCACAAATAGGTGAGTAAATAGGTGAGTACACACACACACACACACGCACACACACACACACACACACACACACACGCACACACACACACACACACACACACACACACGTAGGGGCAAAGTGCAAGGAGGCAGAGGAACGGTTTATACCCAGAGGCAAAGGATTAAATGGGAAGGCCAGAAAGAGCCCCTGGTTTACACAAAGGTGCAGGGAGGCAAAGACTCAGAGTATCAGAGAATGGAAACGGTACAGAAGGCAAAGAACCCAGGTAAACAGAGAGATTAGTAGAAGAGCTAGAAACGAGTATGCACAAGTACGGAGGGAGGCCCAGAAACAGTACGAAAATGACATAGCATCGAAAGTTAAGTCCGACCCGAAACTGATGTACAGTCACATCAGAAATAAGACAACAGTCAAGGACCAGGTGATAAGGCTGAGGAGGGAAGATGGGGAACTCACAAGTAATGATCAAGAGGTATGTGAGGAGCTCAACTTGAGGTTTAAGGAAGTATTCACAATGGAGGAAGGATGGCAGCTGGGTAGACAGGATGGGGTTCGTCACCAACAAGGGATGTACCAAGTGCTAGAGGGCATACACACAACTGAGGAGGAAGTGAAGCAGTTACTCAGTGACCTCGATACCTCAAAGGCGATGGGTCCGGACAATATCTCCCCGTGGGTTCTTCGGGAAGGAGCTGAGGTACTGAGTGTGCCACTTACCATAATATTCAACACATCCCTTGAAACTGGGCAGCTACCTGAGGTATGGAAGAAGGCCAACGTAGTCCCCATTTTTAAAAAAGGAGACAGAAAAGAGGCACTAAACTATAGACCGGTGTCACTTACATGTATAGTGTGCAAAGTCCTAGAGAAAATCATCAGGAAAAGAATGGTGGAACATCTCGAGCTGAACAGGATAATAAACACCAGACAGCACGGATTCCGGGAAGGCAAATCCTGTGTAACAAACCTCCTGGAGTTCTATGATAAAGTAACAGAGGTAAGGCAGGAGAGAGAAGGGTGGGTTGATTGCATTTTCCTGGACTGCAGGAAGGCCTTCGACACAGTTCCTCACATGAGATTAGTAAAAGTTGGAAGAACAAGCAGGTATAACAGGAAGGGCACTGGAACGGATCAGGGAATACCTCAAAGGAAGACAGCAACGGGTCATGGTGCGTGGTGAGGTATCACAGTGGGCGCCTGTGACGAGCGGTGTACCGCAGGGGTCAGTCCTAGGACCAGTGTTATTCCTGGTATATGTAAATGACATGACGGACGGGATAGACTCAGAAGTGTCTCTATTCGCGGATGATGTGAAAATAATGAGGAGAATCACATCGGAAGAGGACCAGGCAGGGCTGCAAACAGACCTGGACAAGCTCGACATCTGGTCTAGCAATTGGCTTCTCGAATTCAATCCCTCCAAATGCAAAGTCATGAGGATCGGAGAAGGGCAAAGAAGACCGCTGACAGAGTACAAGCTAGGCGGGCAAAGGCTACAAACCTCGGCAAAGGAGAAAGACCTTGGAGTGAGTATAACGCCAAGCACGTCTCCGGAGGCACACATCAATCAGATAACTGCAGCAGCATATGGGCGACTGGCAAACCTAAGATTAGCGTTCCGTTACCTTAACAAGGAATCGTTCAAGACACTGTATACCGTGTACGTTAGGCCCATACTAGAATATGCAGCACCAGTCTGGAACCCACACCTGGTCAAGCACGTAAAGAAACTAGAGAAAGTGCAAAGGTTTGCGACAAGGTTAGTTCCACAACTCAGGGGTCTGTCTTATGAAGAAAGGTTGAGGGAAATAGGACTAACAACACTGGAGGAAAGAAGGGTCAGAGGAGACATGATAACGACATACAAAATACTGCGGGGAATTGACAAGGTAGACAGTGACAGGATGTTCCAGAGAGGGAACACAGAAACAAGGGGACACAACTGGAAGCTGAAGACTCAGATGAGTCAAAGGGATGTTAGGAAGCATTTCTTCAGCCACAAAGTAGTCAGGAAGTGGAATAGTCTAGAGAAAGATATAGTGGAGGCAGGAACCATACATAGTTTTAAGACAAGGTATGATAAAGCTCATGGAGCAGGGAGAGCAGAGACCCAGTAGCAGACAGCGAAGAGGCGGGGCCAGGAGCTGAGTTTCGACCCCTGCAACCACAATTAGGTGAGTACAATTAGGTGAGTACACAAGCCACAGCAGCAGATGCTAAGATACAGAGCTTAGTAGAAGAACTAAAAAATCTGAAACAGACCAAAGAACAGTGCGGGCCTGTCATCGGGAACTACTACACCAGTCACAAACGAGGGAACTGTAGGGACCAAAGGAGTTAAACTGTATGCGGAGGCCCTATCAGACCATCGTGGAGCCCGGGAAAAGACGAGGATCACACAAGGATCAAACGAGGGGACTGAAGAAAATGAAGGAGCTACGCTATATGCAGAGGTCCTAGCAGACCACAGCAGTGCCCAGGAAAAACTGAAAAGGGAAAATGACAGACCACTGAGCACAGGGACATCAGACAGAGAAGAGACTGAAGGAAGGAACGTTGCAATGGAGGCAACTAAATCGACTCAGGGGATGCAAAGGGAAATGCAGTGAGAGGACGAAAGGAAGAGGTCAGTTTTTGCTTACAGGCTCCAGGAAGTTGAAGGGAAACCTTATGAAGCAAGAAGACAGGAGGAGAAAAAGCGATTGAAAGTATCATGAAAGCAATAGGAGAGGACGACTTGACTCAGTTGACAAATTTTCTGAGAATAAGGTGGTTTGCAAGACTAAAAAACCGGCCAGTCAAAGTGATATTCAAGGCAGAATCAGCTCGAAACAGGATCCTGCAGGAGAAAGCGCGACTAAGCGACATACCGACGTACCGGAGGGTGTAGCTCGACCGTGACAGAGCACAAGAAACTGAAAGGCAAAGACGGAACCACCTGCAGAAGGACCTCAACCACGACCCCCAATGCAACCAAACAATCAAACCCACACACCATACCTACTGCCCTCATCCCCCTCATTACAAACTCCACCCCCACAGCAACCCCCCATAATTCCTTGCAGGTCTCCAACTTCCCTAACCCAAATGTTCTCCCCAGACCACACTTTTAGAAAAGAAGTGGAAGGGTGGGTATACGAATGCAGATGGAATAACAAATGAATATGAGGAGTGGCATGAAAGAATCAAGGAGATGTCCCCAGGCATCATAGCACTCACAGAAACGAAACTCACTGGGATGATAACAGACGCAGTCTTCCCACCTGGATATCAGATCCTACGGAAAGACAAAGTGAGCAGAGCAGGAGGAGGACTTGCACTGCTCATTAAAAACCGATGGGGATTTGAGGAAATGGAAGGAATGGACGAAATGGGCAAAAGGGCCTACATAGTAGGTATAATTCAGTCTCGGGGACACAAGGTAGTCATTGCAGTGATGTACAACCTAACACCGAACTGCAGGAGGCCAAGAGAAGAATATGAAGAGAGCAACAGAGCAATGGTGGATACACTAGCTGAGGTGGCCAGAAGAGCTCACACGGGTAGAGCAAAGTTATTAGTTATGGGTGAGTTCAATCATAAGGAGATTGATTGCGAAAACCTGGAGCCACTTGGGGGTCCCAAAACATGGAGAGCCAAGATGATGGATGTGGTACTGGAAAACCTCATGCATCAACATGTTAGGGACACTACCAGAGAGAGATGTGAGGATGAATCAGCAAGACTGAACCTAGTATTCACCCTGAGTAGAGTTACAAGTGAAGAGGATAACAGGAGTAGGATGGGAAAAGCCAAACTACAAAAGGGGGGACTACACAGGCATGAGGAACCTCTTGCAGAAGGTTCAGTGGCAGAGAAAATTGGTAGGAAAATCAGTAAACGATATGATGGACTACGTAACAACAAAATGCAAGGAGGCAGAGGAAAGGTTTGTTCACAAGGGCAACAGAAATAATGAGAAGACCAGAACGAGCCCTTAGTTTACCCAAAGGTGCAGGGAGGCAAAAATTAAGCATGCTAGAGAATTGAAAAAGTACAGAAGATAAAGGACCCAGGAAAATAAAGATATTAATCAGAAAGCCAGAAACGAGTATGCACAGATAAAGAGGGAGGCCCAGCGACAGAACGAAAATGACATAGAATCGAAAGTCAAGTCTGACCTGAAGCTATTGTATAGCCAAATCAGGAGGAAGACAACAGTCAAGAACCAGGTAATCAGGCTGAGGAAGGAAGGTGGGGACCTCACAAGAAACGACCAAGACGTATGTGAGGAGCTCAGCATGAGATTTAAGGAAATATTTACAGTGGAGACAGAAAGGACTCCAGGAAGTCAGAATTGGGGAGTGCACCAATAAGGAATATGCTAACAAGTTCTGGATGAAATACACACGACCGAGGAGGAGGTGAAGAAGCTGCTAAGTGACCTTGATACCTCAAAGGCAGTGGGACCGGACAATATCTCTCCGTGGATCCTTAGAAGGAGCAGAGATGCTATGTGTGCCACTAACAACAACTTTCAACACATCCATTGAAACTGGGCAACTATCTGAGGTATTGAAGACGGCTAATATTGACCCCATTTTTAAGAAAGGAGACAGACACGAGGCATTAAACTACAGACCTGTGTCACTGACGTGTATACTATGCAAAGTTATGGAGAAGATTATCAGGAGGAGAGTGGTGGAGCACCAAGAAAGAAAAAAACTTATAAACAACAACCAGCACGGATTCAGGGAAGGAAAATCCTGTGTCACAAACCTACCTGAGTTTTATGACAAAATAGCGAAAGCAAGACACGAGAGAAAGGGGTGGATAGATTGCATTTTCTTTGACTGCAAGAAGGCCTTCGACACAGTTCTTCACAAGAGATTAGTGCAAAAGCTAGAGAATCAGACACATATAGCAGGAACGGCACTGCAATGGATGAGAGAATACCTGATAGGGAGGTAACAACGAGTCATGGTACGTGACGAGGTGTCAAAGGGGCGCCTGTGACGAGCGGTGTTCCACAGGGGTCAATATTATTTTTGGTATGTGTGAATGACATGATGACTCAGATGAGTCAAAGAATTGTTAAGAAGTATTTCTTTAATCATAGAGTCGTCATGAAGTGGAATAGTCTGGCATGTGACGTAGTGGAGGCAGGAACCATACATAGTTTTAAGACGAATTATGATAAAGCTCATGGAGCAGGGAGAGAGAGGACCTAGTAGTGATCAGTGAAGAGGCGGGGCCAGGAGCTATGAATCGACCCCTGCAACCAGAAATAGGTGAGTACACACACACACACACACACACACACACACACACCACCACCACACACCCACTACACACCACTACCACCACTACCACCACTACACACCACTACCACCACTACCACCACCACTACCACCACTACCACCACTACCACCACCACTACCACCACCACCACTACCACAACTACCACCACCACTACCACCACTACCACCACTACCACCACTACCACCACTACCACCACCACTACCACCACTACCACCACCACTACCACCATTACCACCACCACCACTACCACCACTACCACCACTACCATCACTACCACCACCACCACCACTACCACCACTACATAAACAAAGGCTTATAATCTCAAAATCAGTCATCAAATTGCCATTTATTTTTCATCCTCAGAATTCAAAATAAATTTTGGAAAAAATCATTTTGGATTTTTTTTTTCACTGGTGAAATACGACCTGCATAGATTTTATCTGCAATTTTTATATATAAAAAGTAGAAAGTGACAAGTGCATTGTTGGTGGCTTTTACTGAATGGAAAAATGTTGATGGGTGAGTGAGGGTGAGATGCTGTTGTTGCTGCTGCTGTTGTTGCTGATGTTGTTGTTGCTGCTGTTATTGCTGCTGTTGTCGATGCTGCTGTTGTTGCTGCTGCTGTTGTTGCTGATGTTGTTGCTGCTGCTGTTGTTGCTGATGTTGTTGTTGCTGCTGTTATTGCTGCTGTTGTCGATGCTGCTGTTGTTGCTGCTGCTGTTGTTGCTGATGTTGTTGTTGCTGCTGTTATTGCTGCTGTTGTCGATGCTGCTGTTATTGCTGCTGTGTTTGATACTGATGTTGTTGTTGCTGCTGCTGTTGTTGCTGCTGTTATTGCTGCTGTTGTCGATGCTGATGTTGTTGTTGCTGCTGTTGTTGCTGTTGCTGTTATTGCTGCTGTTGTTGATACTGATGTTGGTGCTGTTGTTGTTTCTGTTGTTGCTGCTGTTGTTGTTTCTGTTGTTGCTGCTGTTGTTGTTTTTGTTGTTGCTGCTGTTGTTGTTTCTGTTGTTGCTGCTGTTGTTGTTTCTGTTGTTGCTGCTGTTGTTGTTGTTTCTCTTGTTGCTGCTGCTGCTGTTGCTGCTGCTGTTGTTGTTGGTGCTGTTGTTGCTGCTGCTGCTGTTGTTGCTGCTGTTGTTGCTGCTGCTGATGTTGTTGCTGCACTTTATGTTGCTATTTCTACTGTTCTTGATGTTGCTGCTGTTGTTTCGTGTGTTCTTGCTGTTGTTGCTGCTGCTGTTTTTCCTTCTCTTTTGCTGTTCTTGCTGTTGCTGTTGTTCCTGGTGTTCTTGCTGTCGTTGCTGCTGCTGTTGTTCCTGCTGTTCTTGCTGATGTTGTTGCTGTTTGCTCTTTTTGCTGTTGTTTCTGCTTTTGTTTCTGCATTTGCTGCTGTTATTGCTGCTGCTGTTGTTGCTACTGCTGAGGTTACTGTTGTTATTGCTGTTGTTGGTGGTGCTCTTGCTGCTGCTGTTGTTGTTGTTGCTGCTGCTGTTGCTGTTGTTGTCGCTGCTGCTGTTGCTGCTGTTGTTGCTGCTACTGCTGCTGTTGCTATGGTTGTTGTTGCTGCTGCTGCTGCTTTTGTTGCTCCTGCTGTTGTTCTTATTTTTGTTCCTGCTGCTACTGTTGTTCCTGCTATTGTTGTTGCCGCTGTTGTTGACATTGTTGGTATTAGTGCTTTTGTTAATGATTCTGCAGTTACTGTTGTTGATGCTGCTGCTGTTGTTTCTGTTGCTACTGTTGCTAATGTACTTTTGTTTCTGTTGTTGGTGTGCTGTTATTACTGCTGCTATTGTTGCTGATATTGCTATTGATGCTGGTATTGTTGTTGCTGCTGCTACTGTTTCTATTGCATTCATTTTCTCCTTCCACCTCTTCCAACCTCCCTTCCACCTCTTCCAACCCCCCTTCCACCTTTTCCCAACCCCCCTTCCACCTCTTCCAACCTCCTTACACCTTTTCCAACCCCCCTTCCACCTCTTCCAACCCCCCTTCCACCTTTTCCAACCTCCCTTTGTCCCTTCCACCTCTTCAACCCTCACTCTCACTTCTCTCATTCTTCCTCCACCTCATCCTCCCTCCCTCCCACCTCTCCCACCCTCCCTCCCACCTCTCCCACCCTTCCTCCCACCTCTCCCATCCTCCCTCCCACCTCTCCCACCCTCCCTCCCACCTCTCCACCCTATCTCCCACCTCTCCCATCCTCCCTCCCACCTCTCCCACCCTCCATCCCACCTCTCCCACCCTCCCTCCCCACCTCTCCCACCCTCCACTTGGGACTCACACATTACCATGGATCACTGGGAACCTTCAGATGATTTTCGGAAAAAAATTGTTCACCTTCATCCACCTCAGGAAGAGTGTCATTGCTTGAGCCAGGTGTGTTAAACTCTCTCTCTCTCTCTCTCTCTCTCTCTCTCTCTCTCTCTCTCTCTCTCTCTCTCTCTCTCTCTCTCTCTCTCTCTCTCTCTCTCTTCTCTCTCTCTTCTTCTTATTTATTTATTCTTTTTTTTTTTTTATATATATAAAGGTGGCATCTTAATATACAATATAACCACAGTGAAAAAATAATAATATTCTAAACACTATCGTAATTCTTCACATTATCAAGGAACAACACAAGACTTATAAAGCTGAGAGATGACCTCTCGTGTGACCTCACGTGTGGCCTCAAGTGACCTCACTGAGCGCGGAAGTTACATTTCCACCGTCTGAAGTTTTCAGTCAGGTCACAGATCAGGTCAAATTCAAGAGTAACGAGTCAGCACAGCTGACGACCCTCACTAAGTCAGCTTGTTATAAACGCCCGTAATTTATACAGTGGTGACCTTGTATTTAAACAGTAGTCAGAACAAACCAGGGTGGGGTTAGAACCCATGGCAAGTGTGTTAGGTAATAGTACACAAGTGCAACTAATGTGACATTCTAAGTGAGTGGTAACACTAAAGGTTAGTACACAACATTATAACACCATTATAAGTGAGTGGTAACACTCCAGGTTAGTACACACATTATAACACCATTGTAAGTGAGTGGTAACACTCCAGGTTAGTACACAACATTATAACACCATTGTAAGTGAGTGGTAACACTCCAGGTTAGTACACAACATTATAACACCATTGTAAGTGAGTGGCAACACTCCAGGTTAGAACACAACATTATAACACCATTATAAGTGAGTGGCAACACTCCAGGTTAGTACATAACATTGTAACACCATTATAAGTGAGTGGTAACACTCCAGGTTAGTACATAACATTGTAACACCATTGTAAGTGAGTGGTAACACTCCAGGTTAGTACATCAGTAATATTTCTTCTAAAACTTGAAGCTGTTATATCTCGTTTAGTCATTGAGTTGCTTGTTACAGCTTTCTCAACATTGTAATATCTTTCTCGACATTGTAATATCTTTCTCGACATTGTAATATCTTTCTCGACATTGTAATATCTTTCTCAACATTGCGTTTGTGTGTGTGTGTGTACTCACCTATTTGCTCACCTATTTGTGGTTGCAGGGGTCGAGTCATAGCTCCTGGCCTCGCCTCTTCACTGATTGCTACTAGGTCCTCTCTCTCCCTGCTCCATGAGCTTTATCAAACCTCGTCTTAAAACTATGTATGGTTCCTGCCTCCACTATGTCGCTTTCTAGGCTATTCCATTTCCTGACAACTCTATGACTGAAGAAATACTTCCAAACATCCCTTTGACTCATAGGAGTCTTCAACTTCCAACTGTGACCCCTTGTTTCTGTGTCCCCTCTTTGGAACATCTTGTCTCTGTCCACCTTATCTATTCCTCGCAGTATTTTACATGTCGTTATCATGTCTCCCCTAACCCTCCTGTCCTCTAGTGTCGTCAGGCCGATTTTCCTTAACCTTTCTTCGTAGGACAATTCCCTTACCTCTGGGACTAGTCTTGTTGCAAACCTTTGCACTTTCTCTAATTTCCTGACGTGCTTGACCAGGTGTGGGTTCCAAACTGGTGCTGCATACTCCAGTATGGGCCTGACGTATATGGTGTACAGAGTCTTGAACGATTCCTTAGTGAGGTATTGGAACGCTATTCTTAGGTTTGCCAACCGCCCGTATGCTGCAGCAGTTATCTGATTGATGTGTGTCTCAGGAGATGTGCTCGGTATTATACTCACCCCAAGATCTTTTTCCTTGAGTGAGATTTGCAGTCTTTGGCCATCTAGATTATACTCTGTCTGCGGTCTTCTTTGCCCTTCCCCGATCTTCATGACTTTACATTTGGCAGGGTTAAATTCAGGAGCCATTTACTGGACCAGGCTTGTAGCCTGTCCAGGTCTCTTTGTAGTCCTGCCTGATCCTCAACTGATTTAATTCTTCTTATTAACTTCACATCATCTGCAAACAGGGGCACTTATGAGTCTATCCCTTCCGTTATGTCATTCACATATTCCAAAAACAGTACAGGTCCTAGGACTGACCCTTGTGGAACCCCACTCGTCACAGGTGCCCACTCTGACACCTCGTCACGTACCATGACTCGTTGTTGCTTCCCTGTCAGATATTCTCTGATCCATTGCAGTGCCTTTCTTGTTACATGTGTCTGATCCTCTAGCTTTGCATTAACCTCTTGTGAGGAACTGTGTCGATCGCCTTCTTGCAGTCCAAGAAAATGCAGTCTATCACCCCTCTCTCTCGTGTCTTACTTCTGTTACCTTGTCATAAAACTCCAGTAGGTTTGTGACACAGGATTTTCCTTCCCTGAAACCGTGCTGGTTGTCGTTTATAAGCTTGTGTCTTTCTAGGTGCTCCACCACTCTCCTCCTGATGACCTTCTCCAAAACTTTGCATACTATACACGTCAGTGACACAGGTCTGTAGTTTAATGCCTCGTGTCTGTCTCCTTTCTTAAAATTGGGACTACATTTGCCTTCTTCCACACCTCAGGTAGTTGCCCAGTTTCAAGGGATGTGTTGAAGATTTTTGTTAGTGGCACACTTAACATTTCTGCTCCCTCTCTAAGGACCCACGGAGAAATGTTGTCAGGTCCCACCGCTTTTGAGGAATCGAGTTCACATAACAGCTTCTTCACCTCCTCCTCGGTTGTGTGTATTTCATCCAGCACGTGTTGGAATACCTCCCTATTCTGAATTCCTGGAGTCCTTCCTGTCTCCTCTGTAAATACTTCTTTAAATCTCATGTTGAGCTCCTTACATACCTCTTGGTCGTTTCTTGTGAACTCCCCACCTTCCTTCCTCAGCCTGATTACCTGGTCCTTGACTGTTGTTTTCCTCCTGATGTGGCTATACAACAGCTTCGGGTCAGACTTGACTTTTGATGCTATATCATTTTCGTATTGTCGCTGAGCCTCCCTTCTTACCTGTGCATATTCGCTTCTGGCTCTTTGGGTAATCTCTTTATTTTCCTGGGTCCTTTGTCTTCTGTACTTTTTCCATTCTCTAGTACACTTAGTTTTTGCCTCCCTACACCTTTGGGTGAACCAAGGACTCGTTCTGGTCTTCCTGTTACTTCTGTTTCCCTTGGGAACAAACCTCTCCTCTGCCTCTTTGCATTTGGTTGTCACATATTCCATCATTTCTTTTACTGGTTTTCCTGCCAATTCTCTCTCCTACTGAACGTCTTGTAGGAAGTTCCTCATGCCTGTGTTGTCCCCCTTTTTGTAGTTTCGTTTCTCCCTTCCTATTCCTGCTCCCCTCTCCACTTGTAGCTCAACTATATAATCAAAACGCAGAACCAAATGATCACTAGCTCCAAGGGGCCTTTCATACGTGATATCCTCGATGTCCGAACTACTCAAGGTGAATACTAGGTCCAGTCTTGCTGGATCACCCTCACCTCTCTCTCTCTGGTAATGTCTCTAACATGTTGATGCATGAGGTTTTCCAGTACCACATCCATCATCTTGGCTCTCCATGATTCAGAACCTCCATGTGGCTCCAGGTTTTCCCAGTCAATCTCCTTGTGATTGAAATCACCCATAACTAGTAACTTTGCTCTCCCCATGTGGGCTCTTCTGGCCACCTAGGCCAGTGTGTCTACCATTGCTCTGTTGCTCTCGTCGTATTCTTCTCTTGGCCTCCTGCAGTTCTGTGGCAGGTTGTACATTACAGCAATTACCACCTTATGGCTCTCAGACTGAATTGTTCCTACTATGTAGTCCCTTTCGCCCATTCCATCCATTCCTTCCACTTCCTCAAATCCCCACCGGTTCTTAATGAGCAGTGCAACTCCTCTTTCCCTCTGCTCCCTCTATCTTTCCTGAGGATTTGATATCCGGGTGGAAAGTTTGCATCTGTTATCATCCTGGTGAGTTTCGTTTCTGTGAGTGCTATTATGTCTGGGGATGTCTCCTTTATTCTTTCATGCCACTCCTCACATTTATTTGTTATACTGTCTGCATTTGTGTGTGTGTGTGTGTCTGTGTGTGTGTGTGTGAGGGGAGGTGGTGTAGTGTTTGGACAACACTCATAACTACACTGGTTGGTCTCCTCTCGTCACCGGTACCTTCAAAGAATTGTTGTACCTAACAGTGTGAGACACCAGCCTCACCACAGTCTGACAGTGTGAGACACCGGCCTCACCACAGTCTGACAGTGTGAGACACCAGTCTCACCACAGTCTGACAGTGTGAGACACCAGTCTCACCACAGTCTGACAGTGTGAGACACCGGCCTCACCACAGTCTGACAGTGTGAGACACCAGCCTCACCACAGTCTGACAGTGTGAGACACCAGCCTCACCACAGTCTGACAGTGTGAGACACCAGTCTCACCACAGTCTGACAGTGTGAGACACCCGCCTCACCACAGTCTGACAGTGTGAGACACCCGCCTCACCACAGTCTGACAGTGTGAGACACCAGCCTCAACACAGTCTGACAGTGTGAGACACCAGCCTCACCACAGTCTGACAGTGTGAGACACCAGCCTCACCACAGTCTGACAGTGTGAGACACCAGCCTCACCACAGTCTGACAGTGTGAGACACCAGTCTCACCACAGTCTGACAGTGTGAGACACCAGTCTCACCACAGTCTGACAGTGTGAGACACCCGCCTCACACAGTCTGACAGTGTGAGACACCAGCCTCACCACAGTCTGACAGTGTGAGACACCGGCCTCACCACAGTCTGACAGTGTGAGACACCAGCCTCACCACAGTCTGACAGTGTGAGACACCGGCCTCACCACAGTCTGACAGTGTGAGACACCAGTCTCACCACAGTCTGACAGTGTGAGACACCAGCCTCACCACAGTCTGACAGTGTGAGACACCAGCCTCACCACAGTCTGACAGTGTGAGACACCCGCCTCACCACAGTCTGACAGTGTGAGACACCAGTCTCACCACAGTCTGACAGTGTGAGACACCAGTCTCACCACAGTCTGACAGTGTGAGACACCCGCCTCACCACAGTCTGACAGTGTGAGACACCCGCCTCACCACAGTCTGACAGTGTGAGACACCCGCCTCACCACAGTCTGACAGTGTGAGACACCCGCCTCACCACAGTCTGACAGTGTGAGACACCAGCCTCACCACAGTCTGACAGTGTTAGACACCGGCCTCACCACAGTCTGACAGTGTGAGACACCAGTCTCACCACAGTCTGACAGTGTGAGACACCCGCCTCACCACAGTCTGACAGTGTGAGACACCAGCCTCACCTCAGTCTGACAGTGTGAGACACCCGCCTCACCACAGTCTGACAGTGTGAGACACCAGCCTCACCACAGTCTGACAGTGTGAGACACCAGCCTCACCACAGTCTGACAGTGTGAGACACCCGCCTCACCACAGTCTGACAGTGTGAGACACCAGCCTCACCACAGTCTGACAGTGTGAGACACCGGCCTCACCACAGTCTGACAGTGTGAGACACCAGTCTCACCACAGTCTGACAGTGTGAGACACCAGCCTCACCATAGTTAATACAACTAAGACACTGAGCAACAAAGTATACACCAGATGTCAGCATTTGATTTACCACCACCAAACTTATGTACAATTATTTACACTAAGTACAGTACGTTTAACACAGGCCATAAAGTGAATGGGTTTGGGAAAAAAGTGAGAAAGTGTATGAGCTCTCTCACTGCTGCTACTTTAGTCAGTCACACAGAGGATTAAAACGTTAGTAAGGTGTTAACCACCTCGAGGCTGCTCATAAGAACATTAAAAAGAAGGAGCACTGCAGCAGGCATACTGGCCCATGCTAGGCAGGTTCAAGTCACCTACTGGCCCAAGCCAGTTAGGTCCAACTCACACCCACTCATGTATTTGTCTATCCTATTTTTAAAACGACACAACGTTTAAGCTTCATTAACGTTACTCAGGAGTTTGTTCCACTCATCCACAACTCAATTACCAAACCAGTGCTTTTCTATATCCTTTCTAAATCTAAATTTTTCCAACTAAAACCCATTGCTGCAAGTCTTGTCTTGGTTAAATATTTTTAGCAAGTTATTTACATCCTCTCTATATATTCCTGTTTTCCATTTATACATCTCAATCTTATCACCTCTAATGCTACGCCTTTCTAGAGAGTGCAGATTCAGGGCTCCTGAGGGACTGAAGCTCCAGAGTGACACTTACATTCAAGGTAGCTTACCCTGGGTCCCCCACCCATCACCCTGACCTCCAGAATGGGTAGCAGTTCCCACCATCGGTCCAGTGGTGCACAAGACACTGAAGCAGGAGAGTAACTAGAGTGCCTTGAAGCTCTTTAATGATGTCACGCTGGACTCTACTTGTGAGGGATGTACGTGGAGTGAAATATTGTGCTCGAAGTATGGCACACCTCTTTCACCCATCTCCCCACTCTTCTCTCCCTCCCCATTTCCCTCTCCCTCTTCTTAGTCCCCCGCTCTCTCTCTCTCTTTCTCCCCTCTCATTCTCGCAACTCCCTTCCCTCTCCCCTCTCTCCCTCTCTCACAATTCCCTTCCCTCTCCCCTATCTCGCCACTCCCTTCCCTCTCCCCTCTATCGTCACTCACCTTTCTCTTCCTATTCCCCTACCTATACTCTTTCTCTCCCCACTCCCTCCTCTCTCTCCCCAACATTACACTACACCAATATATTTCTCGTGGCTACAATTTTAGAAACATTTGTTACTCAGAAATATTATTATTAATATGAAGAAACGACCTCAGGTGTTTTAAACTATTACCTTTCTATACATAAATTGCTTTTTTGAAGTGAACCTTTTGTCACGTTATGTGTGTGTGTGTTAATAATACCTTCACACACACACAGGAGAGATAGAGGGGATATGATAACGACATATAAAATACTGAGAGGAATCCACAAGGTGGACAGAGACAGAATGTTCCAGAGATGGGACACAGCAACAAGGGGTCACACTTGGAAATTGAAGACTCAGATGAGTCACAGGGATGTTAGGAAGTATTTCTTCAGTCACAGAGTTGTCAGGAGGTGGAATTGTCTGGGAAGTGATGTAGTGGAGGCAGGATCCATACATAGCTTTAAGGAGAGGTATGACAAAGCTCATGGAGCGGGTAGAGTGACCGAGTAGCGGCCAGTGAAGAGGTGGGGGCCAGGAGCTGTGACTCGACCCCTGCAACCACAACTAGGTGAGTACACACGCACACACACACGCACACATACACAGCAGCAGTAGCAGCAGCAGCAGCAGCAGCAGCAGCAGCAGCAGCAGCAGCAGCAGCAGCAGCAGCAGCAGCAGCAGCAGCAGCAACAGCAGCAGCAGTGCAGTGGTCCAGTAAGCAGAGGGAGAGCAGACAGAAAACAGGCAGAAGAGAGGGAGAGCAGACAGAAAACAGGCAGAAGAGAGGGAGAGCAGACAGAAAACAGGCAGAAGAGAGGGAGAGCAGACAGAAAACAGGCAGAAGAGAGGGAGAGCAGAAGAAGCCTGGAGAACAATAAAACGTAGTCAGATGATGGAGGAGAAATTCTTGGTGTAGGTTGAGAGACGTGAGACTGCGTTGTTAAACATCTCTCAGAATCACTGCACCTCGCGTTAAACATCTCTCAGAATCACTGCACCTCGCGTTAAACATCTCTGAGAGTCAGTGCACCTCGCGTTAAACATCTCTCAGAGTCAGTGCACCTCGCGTTAAACATCTCTCAGAGTCACTGCACCTCGCGTTAAACATCTCTCAGAATCACTGCACCTCGCGTTAAACATCTCTCAGAATCACTGCACCTCGCGTTAAACATCTCTGAGAGTCAGTGCACCTCGCGTTAAACATCTCTCAGAATCACTGCACCTCGCGTTAAACATCTCTCAGAGTCAGTGCACCTCGCGCCGCCAACACATGGAAGTCTAAACGCTGGGGCGATAACGACAACCAGCGTTATCGACTGGTGAAGCCACTCAGGGCGAAACGTTTCCTTTAAAAAATACCCTCAATGGCTTTTTTTTTAATATCCTCTTACACCCTGTAGTAGTTACTGTTTCAAGATAAACGCGTCACTGCTGGCCTCTTTGCAGGAGGTAAAGATATTTTAGTGTAGGGTGAGACGGTGAGAGGTCTGAACCACGTCTCCTGCAGCAGCTCACTCCTACATCCTGGGTGAGGGAAACAACTGGGCAAGATTTGTTGTATCAGCCATATAAAGTGGTTAACTGCGTGACCGCCGGATCAGCGGCTAGCATTCACACTCTCCATGCCAGTGATATTCTCTGTTTGTAAACAACGTATGACAGTCTGGTGTTTACCAAGAGTGAGTTGACGCTTTATGCCATAATTCGCAACGTTAGTGAAGAAGAGCGTTTACAACAGTGTGGCGTTTGCTCTTCGTTATTGTGAATACCACTGAAGAATTATTACTTAGTAGGTTAGGTTAAATTTGTTAAGGCTAGGTTAATTTAGGTTAGGATTGGTTAAATTATTTGAGGTTTGGGATGTTTTAGAAGCCAACCTAATCGAATTCTACCCTAACTTGACCTAACATAACTTAACCTAACCTATTATAACCTAACGTAACCTATTGTAACGTAACGTAACGTAACCTAACTTAACCTAAGTCAACCTAACCTAATTTAGTCTAACTTAACCTAACATATAACACACACACACACAGTATGAGACACCATCCTCACCACAAGAGACAGGAGCCAGGAGCTGAGTCTCGACCCCTGCAACCACAAATAGGTGAGTAAATGGCTCACGAAATCTTATTGAAGCTAGCTGGCCCAGTGGCTAACGCAACGGTCTGGAGTTTTGAGACTCTCTGATCGCGGGTTCTAACCCCACCCGTGGAATGATTTAGGTGAGTACACACACACATGCACACTCACACATACACACACACACACACACACACACACACACACACACACACACACACACATATACAACAGCCAGGAGCTGAGTCTCGACCCTTGCAACCACAATTAGGTGAGTACACACACACACACACGTGGCTAAAGCTCTCGCTTCACGCACGGAGGGCCCGGGTTCAATTCCCAGTGGGGCCGAAACATTTCGAAGTGTTTCCTTACACACACACACACACACACACATATACAACAGGCCTAGTGTCTAATCGACATGTGCCTAGGACAAAATGGTAACTAACACACACTCACACACAAATAGGTGAGTACACGACTCATGAAATCTTATTGAAGCTAGCTGGCCCAGTGGCTAACGCGACGGTCTGGAGTTTTGAGACTTTTTGATCGCGGATTCTAACCCCACCCGTGGAATGGTTTAGGTGAGTACACACACACCTACACACACACACACACACAAATAGGTGAGTACACGACTCACAAAAACTTACTGAAGCTAGCTGGCCCAGTGGCTAACGCGATGGTCTGGAGTTTTGAGACTCTCTGATCGCGGGTTCTAACCCCACCCGTGGAATGGTTTAGGTGAGTACACACACACACACACACACACACACTATTGGGTGGTTTGCAAGGGGAAGAAACCAGCCTCTCAAAGTAATATTCAAGGCAGAATCTGCTCGAACCATGATCCTGCAGGAGAAAGCACGACTGAGGGACAAACCGGAGTACCAGAGAGTGTACCTCGATCGAGACAGAACACAAGAGGAAAGGATGATGCTGAAAGAGAGGGTACAAAGACGAAAGGAGGAACGAGAGGAAATGTCAAAGATGAGCAGAAGAACCCAGACCCAAGTGGAAGGACAAACACACCCTCCAGAAACACCCGCAGAAGGACTCCAACCATGACAACCCCACTCACATACTGCTCCCTCTGTTCCCACCCCCCACACCACAAACCCCACCCCTACAGCAACCCTTTATGGGCACTCTGCCCCTACCCCCCTCATCACAAATCCCAACCCCACCACAACCCTCCATAGGCCCCTGACAGGGCTCCTGCTCCCCCAACCTCAACATTCTCCCAGGAGCACAGTTTTAGAAAAGAAGTTGAAGGTTTGGTACACGAACGCGGATGGAATAACGAATAAATATGAGGAGTGACATGAAAGAATCAATGAGAAGTCCCCAGACATCATAGCAGTCACAGAAACGAAACTCACTGAGACAATAAGAGACACAATATTCCCACCAGGATATCAGATCCTGAGGAAAGATAAAAGAAAAGGGGGAGGAAGGGTTGCACTGCTCATAAAAAAACGATGGAGATTTGAGGAAATGGAAGGCATGGACGAGATTGGAGAAAGGGATTTCATATTATGTACACTTCAGTCTGGGGGACATAAGGTAGTCATTGCAGTGATGTATAATCCACCACAGAACTGCAGGAGGCCAACAGAGGAATATGAAGAGAGCAACAGAGCAATGGTGGATACACAGGCTGAGGTGGCAAGAAGAGCTCAATCGAGCAGAGCAAAGTTACTGGTTAAGGGTGATTTCAACCACAGGGAGATCGATTGAGAAAACGTGGAGACACATGGAGGTCCCGAAACATGGAGAGCCAAGATGATAGATGTGGTACTGGGAAACCTCATGCATCAACATGTTAAGGACTATCAGAGAGAGAGGGAAGTATGAACCAGCAAGACTGGAACTCATGTTTACAATGAGCAGTTCAGATATTGAGGACATCACATATGAAAGGCCCATTGGAGCTAGTGATCACGTGGTTCTGTGCTTTGAATACATAGTAGAGTTACAAGTGGAGAGGGTAAGATGAGCTGAATGGGAAAAGCCAAACTATCAAAGGAGGACTACACAGGTATGAGGAACTTCCTGCAGGAGGTTCAGTGGGACAGAGAATTGGTAGGAAAGTCAGTAAACGAAATGATGGAATACGTAACATCAAAATGCAAGGAAGCATAGGAGAGGTTTGTTCACAAGAGCAACAGAAATAATGGGAAGACCAGAACGAGCCCTTGGTTTACCAGAAGTTGTAGGGAGGCAACAACTAAGTGTACTAGAGAATGGAAAAGGTACAGAAGGCAAAGGACCCAGGAAAATAAGGAGATTAGTCGAAGAGCCAGAAACGAGTATGCACAGATAAGGAGGGAGGCCCAGCGACAGTACGAAAACAACATAGCATCGAAAGTCAAGACTGACCCGAAACTGCTGTATAGTCACATTATAAGGAAGAAAACAGTCAAAGACTGATGAAAGAAGGTGGGGAACTCAATAGAAACGATCAAGAGGTATGTGAGGAGCTCAATACGAGATTTAAGGAAGTATTTACAGTGGAGACAGGAAGGACTCTGGAAAGACAGAACAGAGGGGGACACCAACAAGGAATATTCCAACAAGTGTTGGATGACATACACACAACTGAGAGGAGGTGAAGAAGCTGGTAAGTGACCTTGATACCTCAAAGGCGATGGGACCGGACATCTCCCCGAGGGTGCCTTAGACAGGGAGCAGAGACGCTGTGTGTGCCACTAACCACGATCTTCAACACATCACTCGAAACTGGGCAACTACCTGAGGTATGGAAGACAGAAAATGTAGTTCCCATTTTTAATAAAGGAAACAGAAACGAGGCACTAAACTATAGACCAGTGTCACTGACGTGTATAGTATGCAACGTCATGGAGAAGATTATCAGGAGGAGAGTGGAAGAGCACCTGAAACGGATCAAGATTATAAATGACAACCAGCAAGGATCCAGGGAAGGCAAATCCTGTGTCACAAACCTACTGGAGTTTTATGACAAGGTAACAGAAGTAAGACACGAGAGAGAAGGGTGGGTTAACTGCATTTTCTTGAACTGCAAGAAGGCCTTCGATACAGTTCCTCACAAGAGATTAGTGCAGAAGCTAGAGGATCAGGCACGTATAACAGGAAGGGCACTGCAATGGATGAAAGAATACCTGACAGGGAGGCAACAACGAGGCATGGTACGTGATGAGGTATCACAGTGGGCGCCTGTGACGAATGAGGTCCCACAGGGGTCAGTCCTAGGACCAGTGATATTTTTGGTATATGTGAATAACATGATGGAAGGGATAGACTCAGAAGTGTCCCTGTTCGCAGATGATGTGAAGTTAATGAGAAGAACTAAATCAGATGAGGATTAGGCAGGACTACAAAGAGACCTGGACAGGCTGGACACGTGGTCCAGCAACTGGCTTCTCGAATTTAACCCCGCCAAATGCAAAGTCATGAAGATCTGGGAAGGGCAAACTGCAAACCTTACTCAAGGAGAAAGATCTTGAGGTGAGTATAACACCAATCACGTCTCCGGAAGCACACATCAACCAGATAACTGCTGCAGCATATGGGCGCCTGGCAAACCTGAGAATAGCGTTCCGATACCTTTGTAAGGAATCGTTCAAGACACTGTACACTGTGTACGTAAGGTCCAAACTGGAGTATGCATCTCCAGTTTGGAACCCACACCTGGTCAAGCACGTCAAGAAATTTGAGAAAGTGCAAAGGTTTGCAACAAGGTTAGTTCCGGAGCTAAGGGGAATGTCCTATGAAGAAAGGTTAAGGGAAATCGTCCTGACGACACTGGAGGACAGGAGGGTTAGGAGAGACATGATAACGACATACAAAATACTGCGTGGAATAGATAAGGTGGACAGAGACAGAATGTTCCAGAGAGGGGACACAGTAACAAGGGGTCACAATTGGAAGTTGAAGACTCAGACGAGTTAAAGGGATGTTAGGAAGTATTTCTTCAGTCATAGAGTTGTCAGGAAGAGGAATAGTCTAGCAAGTGATGTAGTGGAGGCAGCAACAATACATAGCTTTAAGACGAGGTATGATGAAGCTCATGGAGCAGGGAGAGAGAGGACCTAGTAGCGGTTAGTGAAGAGGCGGGGCTAGGAGCTGAGTCTCGACCCCTGCAACCACAATTAGGTGAGTACAACGAGGAGGAGGTTAAGGGAACTCAGTCTGACGACACTGGAGGACAGGAGGGATAGGGAGGATATGATAACGACATATAAAATACTGAGATTAACTGACAAGGTGGACAGAGGCAAGATGTTCCAGAGATGGGACACAGCAACAAGGGGTCACAGTTGGAAGTTGAAGCCTCAGATGAATCACAGGGATTTTAGGAAGTATTTCTTCAGTCATAAAGTTGTCAGGAAGTGGAATAATCTGGAGAGTGATGTAGTAGAGGCAGAATCCATACATAGCTTTAAGAAGAGGTATGATAAAGCTCATGGAGCAGGGAGAGAGAGGACCTAGTAGCGACCAGTGAAGAGGAGGGGCCAGGAGCTATGAATCGACCCCTGCAAAAGCAATTAGGTAAGTACACACACACAGAGTGGTCAGAAAGTGGAATAGTTTGGAAAGCGATGTAGTGGAGGCAGAATCCATTCATAGCTTTAAGAAGAGGTATGATAAAGCTCATGACGCAGGGAGAGTGACCCAGTAGCGGCCAGTGAAGAGGCGGGGCCAGGAGCAATGACTCGACCCCTGCAACCACAACTAGGTGAGTACACACATACATTCACTCACACACACATACATACACGCACACACACACATACATACACGCACACACACATACACACGCACATACACAAACACACACACACATTCAAACATACACACACACACACACACACACACACACAACACACACACACACACATACACACACACATTCACACTCACATACACACACACATTCACACTCACATACACACGTCCAGTTAGGAAATATTTCTTCAGTCACAGAGTTGTCAGGAAGTGGAATAGTCTGGGAAGTGATGTAGTGGAGGCAGGATCCATACATAGCTTGAAGGAGAGTATGTAAGCTCATGGTGCGGGTAGAGTGACCGAGTAGCGCCAGTGAAGAGGCGGGGCCAGGGCTGTTAATCGCCCTGCAACCGAGTAGTCGCCAGTGAACATGTGCCGTCATGGAGCTGTCTACTGACTTGCAACTCAACAGGTGAGCTACCTGTCTTCTCTCTTCTCTCCATTCTTTGCTCTCTCTACTCTCTCTCTCTCTCCTCTCTCTCTCTCTCTCTCTCTCTCCTCTCTCTCTCTCTCTCTCTCTCTCTCTCTCTCTCTCTCTCTCTCTCTCTCTCTCTCTCTCTCTCTCTCTCTCTCTCTCTCTCTCTCTCTCTCTCTCTCTCTCTCTCTCTCTCTCTCTCTCTCTCTCTCTCTCTCTCTCTCTCTCTCTCTCTCTCTCTCTCTCTCTCTCTCTCTCTCTTCTCTCTCTCTCTCTCTCCTCTCTTTTCTAACATTATTTCCTCATTTTTCCTCGTTTTGTAAAAGGTATGTGGTACTCCTCCTCCTAATTCCACGATCCCAACCCTTCACCCTCCACCCATCACCCTCCACCCATCACCCTCCACCCATCACCCTCCACCCTCCACCCATCACCCTCCACCCATCACCCTCCACCCATCACCCTCCACCCATCACCCTCCAGCCTTCACCCTACACCCTTCACCCTCCACCTATCACTCTCCACCCTCCACCCATCACCCTCCACCCATCACCCTCCACCCTTCACCCTACACCTTACACCCTTCACTCTTCACCCTCCACCCATCACCCTCCACCCTTCACCCTACACCCTTCACCCTCCACCCATCACCCTTCACTCTCCACCCTGCACCCTCCACCCTCCACCCTCTATCCTTCACTCTCCACCCTCAACCATCCACCCTTCACCCTCCACCTTCACCCTCCCCCTTCACCCTCCAGCCTCCACCCTCTACTCTTCACCCTTTACCCTCCATCCTCCACTCTCCACCCTGCACTCTCCGCCCTCCACCGTTCACTCTCCACCCTCAACCCTCCACCCCTCACCCTCCATCCTTCACACTCCACTCTCTACCCTTCACCCTCCACCCTCTACCCTTCACCCTCAACCCTTCACCCTCCACCCTTCATCCACTACCCTCCACACTTCACCCACTACCCTCCACCCTTCACCCACTACCTCCACCCTTCACCCACTACCCTCCACCCTTCACCCTCCACCCTTCACCCTCCACCTTCCACCCTTTACCCTCCATCCTCCACTCTCCACCCTGCACCCTCCGCCCTCCACTCTTCACCCTCCACCCTTCACCCCCACCCTTCACCCATACCCTCCACCCTTCACCCACCACCACGACTCTCCACCTTCAACCCTCCACCCTCCACCTTTTACCCTCCACCTTTTACCCTCCACCCTTCCACCCTCCACCCTTCACCCTCCACCAACCACCCTCCACCCACGACTCTCCACCCTCCACCCTTCTAACCCATCCCCTCCCAACACTCCTCTATCCTGCACTTTTCCCTCCATCATCCATCTTTCCCATCCTAACCCAAACCCTCCCGTCATATTCTACCCTCTCCTAATCTCCCCATAGTTCCCCACCATTCACCATCAACTCTCTCTAATCCACCCTTCCTCCATCCACTCCTTCCCTCCCCCTTACTATCTACCTTCTACCCTCCCCGCCACTACCTACCCTCCCCACCACCACCTACCCTCCCCACCACCACCTACCCTCCCCACCACCAACTCCCCACCTCGTAAGAATCTCAATTACTGGGGGAAACTAATATGACCAACAATTTAATAAAACCACTCTGACCACTTCAAAAAAATATAGTCATATCCAGTGTCCCAGAATTTTCAAAAATGTCTCAAAAAATAATAAAACTTATATAAAAAAATCTGCCTAGCGGTTAACCTATGTAATATGTTGAGAGACAAATCCAGATTATTATTATTATTATTATTATTATTATTATTATTATTATTATTATTATTATTATTATTATTATTATTGTTTGTTGTTATTATTATTATTATTATTATTATTATTATTATTATTATTATTATTATTATTATTATTATTATTATTGTTGTTATTATTATTATTATTATTGTTGTTGTTGTTATTATTATTGTTGTTATTCCTAAGATTTATAACCTAGAGATATGTCTCTTTCATTGTATATACATACTAAGGGTATCTCTGTGATACACAGTGACAACAGACAACAGAGTGAAAAATACAACAGAAAACAGAGTGCAAACGACAACAGAAAACAGAGTGCAAAAGACAACAGAAAACACACAACAGAGTACAAGAGACAACAGACTGCAGAGTACAGAGAACAGAGTACATGTTAAAACCGAAAACAGAGTGCAATAAAAAAAATGACATACAACATAATACAAGAGATGACAGACTATAGAGTTCACAAGAAAACAGAGTGCATGAGAAAACAGGCAAGAAAGTACAAGTGACAACAGAAAACAGACTACATGAGAAAACAGACAACAGGAGTTAATAGGAAAATAGACAACAGAATACCTGGGAGAAAACAGAATAGAATACATAAAAAAACAGAAGCGAGACAACCCAAGATGTTAATGCTGAGGTTAACAGTATTCGAAACTCACTGTTTAATTTTAGACGGATGTCAAAAACAGTAAAGCAGAAGGCTATCTCCTCACTCTGCACTTGTTCCATGTCTTAGCAGGCGGAAAGAAAAGTAAAATACTAGAATGAGACAAAAAGAGAGAGAGTGAGTGAAGAATTAGAACTAGTGGAAATACAATAATTTTCAAGATAACTACATATCTCTATTTGTGAACTGAGACTAGGTGAACTTCAGTGAGTCACCTTAACTTGATGCAGGTGCTCAAAGGTGCTGATGATATGATGTATGTCACGTGAAGTTTCCTCAGGTGCTGGTGTTATGATGAGAGTCAGGTGAGGGTTTCTCAGGTGCTGGTGTTATGTAAGTCAAGTGAAGGTTTCTCAGGTGCTGGTGTTATGTGTGTCAGGTGAAGGTTCCTCAGGTGCTGGTGTTATGTAAGTCAAGTGAAGGTTTCTCAGGTGCTGGTGTTAAGTGTCACGAAAAGGTTCCTCAGGTGCTTGTGTTATGTGTCAGGTGAAGGTTAAACAGGTGCTGGTGTTATGTGTCAGGTGAAGGTTCCTCAGGTGCTTGTGTTATGTGTTAGGCGAAGGTTTCTCAGGTGCTGGTGTTATATGTCAGGTGAAGGTTCCTCAGGTGCTGGTGTTATGTGTCAGGTGAAGGTTCCTCAGGTGCTGGTGTTATGTGTCAGGTGAAGGTTCCTCAGGTGCTGGTGTTATGTGTCAGGTGAAGGTTCCTCAGGTACTGGTGTTACGTGTCAGGTGAATGTTCTCAGGTGCTGGTGTTATGTGTCAGGTGAAGGTTTCTCAGGTGCTGGTGTTATGTGCCAGGTGAAGGTTCCTCAGGTGCTGGTGTTATGTGTCAGGTGAAGGTTCCTCAGGTGCTGGTGTTACGTGTCAGGTGAAGGTTTCTCAGGTGCTGGTGTTATGTGCCAGGTGAAGGTTCCTCAGGTGCTGGTGTTATGTGTCAGGTGAAGGTTCCTCAGGTGCTGGTGTTACGTGTCAGGTGAAGGTTCCTCAGGTACTGGTGTTACGTGTCAGGTGAATGTTCCTCAGGTGTTGGTGTTATGTGTTAGGTGAAGGTTTCTCAGGTGCTGGTGTTATGTGTCATGTGAAGATTCCTCAGATGCTGGTGTTATATGTCAGGTGAAGGTTTATCAGGTGCTGGTGTTATGTGTCAGGTGAAGGTTCCTCAGGTGCTGGTGTTATGTGACAGGTGAGGGTTCTTCAAGTGCTGATGTTATGTGTCAGGTGAAGATTCCTCAGGTGCTGGTGTTATGTGTCAGGTGAAGGTTTCTCAGGTGCTGGTGTTATGTGTCAGGTGAAGGTTGCTCAGGTGCTGGTGTTATGTGTCAGGTGAAGGTTCCTCAGGTGCTGGTGTTATGTGTCAGGTGAAGGTTCCTCAGGTGCTGGTGTTATGTGTCAGGTGAGGGTTCCTCAGGTGCTGGTGTTATTTGAGTCAGGTGAAGGTTCCTCAGGTGCTGGTGTTATGTGAGTCAAGTGAAGGTTCCTCAGGTGCTGGTGTTATGTGTGTCAGGTGAAGGTTCCTCAGGTGCTGGTGTTATGTATGTCAGGTGAAGGTTCCTCAGGTGCTGGTCTTTTGTGTGTCAGGTGAAGGTTCCTCAAGTACTGGTGTTATGATGTGTGTCAGGTGAAGGTTCCTCAGGTGCTGGAGTTATGTGTGTAGAATGAAGGTTCCTCAGGTACTGATGTTATGTATCAGGTGAAGGTTCCTCAATTGCTGGTGTTAAGTGTCACGTGAAGGTTCATCAGGTGCTGGTGTTATGTGTCAGGTGAAGGTTGCTCAGGTGCTGGTGTTATGTGTCAGGTGAAAGTTCCTCAGGTGCTGGTGTTATGTGTCAGGTGAAGGTTCCTCAGGTGCTGGTGTTAGTGTCAGGTGAAGGTTCCTCACGTGCTGGTGTTATGTGTCAGGTGAGGGTTCTTCAGGTGCTGGTGTTATGTGTGAGGTGAAGGTTCCTCAAGTGCTGATGTTATGTGTCAGGTGAAGATTCCTCAGGTGTTGGTGTTATGTGTCAGGTGAAGGTTTCTCAGGTGCTGGTGTTATGTGTCAGGTGAAGGTTCCTCAGGTGCTGGTGTTATGTGTCAGGTGAAGGTTGCTCAGGTGCTGGTGTTATGTGTCAGATGAAGGTTCCTCAGGTGCTGGTGTTATGTGTCAGGTGAAGGTTTCTCAGGTGCTGGTGTTATGTGTCAGGTGAAGGTTCCTCAGGTGCTGGTGTTATATGTCAATGAAGGTTCTCAGGTATTGATGTTATGTGTCAGGTGAAGGTTCCTCAGGTGCTGGTGTAATGTATGTCAGGTGAAGGTTCCTCAGATGCTGGTGTTATGTGTGTCAGGTGAAGGTTACTCAAGTGCTGATGTTATGTGTGTCAGGTAAAGGTTCCTCAGGTGCTGGTGTTATGTGTCAGGTGAAGGTTCCTCAGGTGCTGGTGTTATGTGAGTCAGGTGAAGATTCCTCAGGTGCTGGTGTTATGTGTGTCAGGTGAAGGTTCCTCAGGTTCTGGTGTTATGTGTGTCAGGTGAAGGTTCCTCATGTGCTGGTGTTATGTGTGTCAGGTGAAGGTTCCTCAGGTGCTGGTGTTATGTATGTCAGGTGAAGGTTCCTCAGGTGCTGGTGTTATGTGTCAGGTGAAGGTTCCTCAGGTGCTGGTGTTATATGTCAATTGAAGGTTCCTCAGGTATTGATGTTATGTGTCAGGTGAAGGTTCCTCAGGTGCTGGTGTAATGTATGTCAGGTGAAGGTTCCTCAGATGCTGGTGTTATGTGTGTCAGGTGAAGGTTACTCAAGTGCTGATGTTATGTGTGTCAGGTAAAAGTTCCTCAGGTGCTGGTGTTATGTGTCAGGTGAAGGTTCCTCAGGTGCTGGTGTTATGTGAGTCAGGTGAAGATTCCTCAGGTGCTGGTGTTATGTGTGTCAGGTGAAGGTTCCTCAGGTTCTGGTGTTATGTGTGTCAGGTGAAGGTTCCTCATGTGCTGGTGTTATGTGTGTCAGGTGAAGGTTCCTCAGGTGCTGGTGTTATGTATGTCAGGTGAAGGTTCCTCAGGTGCTGGTGTTATGTGAGTCAGGTGAAGGTTCCTCAGGTGCTGGTGTTATGTGTGTCAGGTGAAGGTTCCTCAGGTGCTGGTGTTATGTGTGTCAGGTGAAGGTTCCTCAGGTACTGGTGTTATGATTTGTCAGGTGAAGGTTCCTCAGGTGCTGAGTTATGTGTGTCAGATGAAGGTTCCTCAGGTACTGATGTTATGTATCAGGTGAAGGTTCCTCAGGTGCTGGTGTTGTGTCAGGTGAAGGTTCCTCAGGTGCTGGTGTTATATGTCAGGTGAATGTTCCTCAGGTGCTGGTGTTATGTGTCAGGTGAAGGTTCCTCAGGTGCTGGTGTTATGTGTCAGGTGAAGGTTCCTCAGGAACTGGTGTTCATGTAAGTCAACCCAATTCATCATCTTTTATATTCTATAAAGATTTTTTGAGTCTGCCCTTAATATTTCAATTTATTTTAAGTTCTCTTAAATAAAAATATGTTAGAGTTCCTTGAGCTTTCTGAATTTAATTTCTCTATTCTCTCTTATCTCCTTCATCTCTCTCTCTCTCTCTCTCTCTCTCTCTCTCTCTCTCTCTCTCTCTCTCTCTCTCTCTCTCTCTTCTCTCTCTCTTCTCTCAGTAATAGCTAAAAAAGAGGCAATAACAGCATGTGACTTGAATTCCTCTCGTATAAGATACGAAGGTTGGAAGAGGAACTTGGGACGATATATAATATAAGAAAATGAAAAGTGAATATAGGAAAGGGAAAGGAGAAGAGAGTAATAAAAACCTTGGAAATGAAAGGTTGGATATCAGATTGGAGGGAGGGAGTATGGAGGAGGTGAATGTGCTCAGATATTTGGGAGTGGACATGACGATGGAAGGTCTGTGTAAGATGAGACGAACCAAAAGAATAAAGAAAAGAGGTGGATCTTACAATGAGGCATCTGTGTAGACAAACAACTTTGTCCATGTGCGCTAAAGACAATGGGAGAGAGGGGACTGTGCCAGAGAAGAGTGGTACCAACACTTGTAGGGGTGTGAAGCATGGTCTTTAAATGTTGCAGCGAGGAGGAGGTTGGAAGCAGTAGAGATAGTGTTTAAGGGTAATATGTGGTGTGAATATTATGCTAAAGAATTTGGAGATTGAATAATGGAAGGTGAGGAGTTACGAAAAGTGTTACTCGGAGGGCTGAGGAGGGGTTGTTGATGTGGTTTGGACATTCAAAAGGGGATGGAACAACATAGGGTATATAAATGTATATAAATGTAGCCCAGGAAAGGCTAGAGGGCAGGTAGTCAAAGAAGCTTTGACCACCTGCCCTCGAACCTGCAGATTCGGAATAAACACAAAGTAGCGGAGCAGCAGACTTTAATAAGACGAGTCGGGATCTCAGTAAAGTGAACTGGACTGAACTACGTGATACAACTAACGTAGAGGATATATGGAACTTATTTCCAACAAAATTTCTAAAATCAAAATAAGGATGATGTACGGAGAGAGATAAATCCAGAAAGAAAAGAGACAAAACTAAATCAGACTGAAGGACAAACCAATTAGTTGCTCATGGAAGACAAAGACAATGTATATAATAAATTTAAATTTGCTAATAACCCCGAAGACACAATCAAGTATAAACCGCTACAGCGAAAAGGCGAGACCGGGTTAAGAAAAGATAGTCAATAATTTGAAGAAAGAATTCCATGTAATATCAAGATTTAGAGGCAATGGTGAAAAAATAAATGCCAACAATTGCTTCCAATTGTCATTTCAACCATCAGGTAAATCCTAGACCGCAGGATTAGATTTTAGGACGTGAATCAGATAAAGGCAGTGTTAGCCGTATTAACATCCTTGGATAAGCTGAGCATTAACGACCCGAGTGGCCGGTCCAACTGCCTCTTACAATTATCAAAGAATGCAGACACCAGATTGTGAACACATTAACAGGGGAAGTCAAGGAACCAGAGGACAAAAAACTGGCAAATGTTCCTCCAGTACTCCAGAGGACAGACAAGACGTGTCCTCAGCTCTCACACCAGTAACTGAACAATCATTTCAGAGTACGAACACTCTTATTACTTTTATTATCATCGTTATTATTATTATTATTATTATTATTATTTTTATTATTATTATTATTATTATTATTATTATTATTATTATTATTATTATTATTATTATTATTATTATTATTATTATTATTATTATTATTATTATCATCATCATCATCATTATCTATTGGAATGGTTAGTGCAGTGGTTGGAGACGTGGAAGATAAGTTTCATCTTTGACAAATGCAAAGTAAATTATTTTGGATATAACACTCCAAATCATAATACTTTACATTATGAATACGAAGTGTTTGTAAACCAGCAGGAACAAAAGCAGATAAAGACCTGGAAATACTCTTAACCAAACAGCAAAGTCAATCTGAAGAGCAAACAATGGTTCCCTTACCTAGAAATTTCGCATACACAATCCGGCAAACAATATTGTTTCTCTATAATGCGCTGGTTAGACTATACCTAAAATATTCTAACCACTTTTGGTCCCCAAATTACATAGAAGACAAAGTTAGACTGGAGAGGGTGTTCGGAAAGGTAGCTAAGTTGAGACACAAACTTGAAAGGGCTCAAAGTATATACTTTCTCTCTTTAAATTACTAAATAAATTTGCAGCACTCAAACACGAAGCACTAATGAACCGTCTGCGTAAATAACTCATTACGATTGTAACCAAATATAAACATTTAAATAGTTCATTACCGCCGTAACTTTTGTTTAGCTATCAGAACTTTCCAGTCCAGTCCCTGGACCAATTATGTACCGCTGTATGGGACGCATAATAAAGGTATTTAAAACAGGGAAGGTTGGTAGACAGCAACCACCCAGGGAAGGTTGGTAGACAGCAACCACCCAGGGGAGGTTGGTAGACAGCAACCACCCAGGGGAGGTTGGTAGACAGCAACCACCCAGGGGAGGTTGGTAGACAGCAACAACCCAGGGGAGGTTGGTAGACAGCAACCACCCAGGGGAGGTTGGTAGACAGCAACCACCCAGGGGAGGTTGGTAGACAGCAACCACCCAGGGGAGGTTGGTAGACAGCAACCACCCAGGGGAGGTTGGTAGACAGCAACCACTCAGAGAAGGTCGGTAGACAGCAACCACCCAGGGGAGGTTGGTAGACAGCAACCACTCAGAGAAGGTCGGCAGACAGCAACCACCCAGGGGAGGTTGGTAGACAGCAACCACCCAGGGGAGGTTGGTAGACAGCAACCACCCAGGGGAGGTTGGTAGACAGCAACCACCCAGGGGAGGTTGGTAGACAGCAACCACCCAGGAAGGTTGGTAGACAGCAACCACCCAGGGGAGGTTGGTAGACAGCAACCACCCAGGGAGGTTGGTAGACAGCAACCACCCAGGGAGGTTGGTAGACAGCAACCACCCAGGGAGGTTGGTAGACAGCAACAACCCAGGGAGGTTGGTAGACAGCAACCACCCAGGGAGGTTGGTAGACAGCAACCACCCAGGGGAGGTTGGTAGACAGCAACCACCCAGGGGAGGTTGGTAGACAGCAACCACCCAGGGAAGGTTGGTAGACAGCAACCACCCAGGGAAGGTTGGTAGACAGCAACCACCCAGGGGAGGTTGGTAGACAGCAACCACCCAGGGAAGGTTGGTAGACAGCAACTACCCAGGGAAGGTTGGTAGACAGCAACCACCCAGGGAAGGTTGGTAGACAGCAACCACCCAGGGGAGGTTGGTAGACAGCAACCACCCAGGGGAGGTTGGTAGACAGCAACCACCCAGGAGGTTGGTAGACAGCAACCACCCAGGGAGGTTGGTAGACAGCAACCACCCAGGGAGGTTGGTAGACAGCAACCACTCAGAGAAGGTCGGTAGACAGCAACCACCCAGGGGAGGTTGGTAGACAGCAACCACTCAGAGAAGGTCGGCAGACAGCAACCACCCAGGGGAGGTTGGTAGACAGCAACCACCCAGGGGAGGTTGGTAGACAGCAACCACCCAGGGGAGGTTGGTAGACAGCAACCACCCAGGAAAGGTTGGTAGACAGCAACCACCCAGGGGAGGTTGGTAGACAGCAACCACCCAGGGGAGGTTGGTAGACAGCAACCACCCAGGGAAGGTTGGTAGACAGCAACCACCCAGGGGAGGTTGGTAGACAGTAACCACCCAGGGGAGGTTGGTAGACAGCAACCATCCAGGGGAGGTTGGTAGACAGCAACCACCCAAGGAAGGTTGGTAGACAGCAACCACCCAGGGGAGGTTGGTAGACAGCAACCACCCAGGGGAGGTTGGTAGACAGCAACCATCCAGAGGAGGTTGGTAGACAGCAACAACCCAGGGGAGGTTATTAGACAGCAACCACCCAGGGAAGGTTGGTAGACAGCAACCACCCAGGGAAGGTTGGTAGGCAGCAACCACCCAGGGAAGGTTGGTAGACAGCAACCACCCAGGGAAGGTTGGTAGACAGCAACCACCCAGGGATGGTTGGTAGACAGCAACTACCCAGGGAAGGTTGGTAGACAGCAACTACCCAGGGAAGGTTGGTAGACAGCAACCACCCAGGGAAGGTTGGTAGGCAGCAACCACCCAGGGAAGGTTGGTAGACAGCAATCACCCAGGGAAGGTTGGTAGACAGCAACCACCCAGGGAAGGGTGGTAGACAGCAACTACCCAGGGAAGGTTGGTAGACAGCAACTACCCAGGGAAGGTTGGTAGACAGCAACCACCCAGAGAAGGTCGGTAGACAGCAACCACCCAGGGAAGGTTGGTAGACAGCAACCGCCCAGGGAAGGTCGGTAGACAGCAACCACTCAGAGAGGTACTACCGTCCTGCCAAGTGAGTGTAAAACGGAAGCCTGTAATTGTTTTACATGATGGTAGGATTGCTGGTGTTTTTTTTCTGTCTCATAAACACTCTGGATAACAGGTATATCTTGCTACTTTTACTTACACTTAGGTCATCTTACACTTAACATCAGACAGGGAAACTGCCCGTCTCCTAGCTATGAGTGCACCTCACTCTGGGGACTTCCTCCAAACAGTTCCCATTTCGGCCATGGGAACACGCCTCGACCCTAAGACCCTTCGTATTGCAGTGGCTCTGCGCCTTGCTGCCCCTATTCACACGGAATATACGTGTATTTGCAGCGATGCGCAAGCCGACCAATATGGTCTACATGGTCTCAACTGTTCTAAAACCAAGGTTTGGCATGCAAGACACAATGAGGTCAACGACATCATAAAGAGAACCCTTGCTACATCTGGATGCCCAGCCGAGAGAGAGCCTCGATCACTAGCAGCCAACAACGCCCACAACCCAGCAAACCGCCCCGACGGGATCACCATCTATCCTTGGAAGAATGGCAAGCTCTTAGCATGGGATTATACCTGTGTGTCGACACTGGCTGACACCTACATCCCTCACAGTGTTGGGCGACAGGGAGGAGCTGCTGACCACAGAGAGGAGTACAAGATCAGCAAGTACAGGGACATAAGCCAACAGTATCAATTTGTCCCAGTGGGATCGGAGACCTTGGGAGCGTGGGGAAAAAATGCAACACGTTTCCTCAAAGAACTGGGTTCCAGACTCATCGACACCACCAGGGACCCAAGGGCAGCCACGTTCATGTTCCAGCGTCTCAGCGTGGCCATCCAGAGGGGAAACGCATGCTGCATACTTGGCTCGCGTCAGGCTTCGGAGGAGCTGGAGGAAATTCATAATCTTTGATATATTGTACCATTTTTTTTTCATGTTCATGTTTTCCATTGATGTATTCTGTCTGTTAATAAAGCATTCCATCATCATATATAGGGGGTGGTAGGAGAAGAAAATATTCAAACAGCTCCGGGGAGAACCTCGAGTTTTCCCTGAGGTACGTTTATTGTCTTCTCTGAGGATGAGGGTCCCCAATAAAGTTCGAGAGGTGGAACCTCCTATATATATATATATATATATATATATATATATATATATATATATATATATATATATATATATATATATATATATATATATATATAATATATATATATATATATATATATATATATCACCCATCTGGGTTTTCTTCTATTTTCTTAATAGTTCTTGTTCCTCTTTATTTCTTCTTCGCCGTAAGCCATGCGTGTCGGAGGAGGCCACTATAATACCGGAAGCAATGGGCTAGTAACCCCCCTCCCCTATATAAATTACTAAAACAGATAAGAAGAAAAACTTTATAAAACTGGGATGTTTGAATGTACTTGGATGTAGTGCAGATTATAGGAAAGAAATGATTGCTAAAGTTATGAATGAAAAGAAGTTGGATGTCCTGGCTCTAAGCGAAACAAAGGTGAAGGGGGTAGGGGAGTTTCAGTGGGGAGAAATAAATGGGATTAAGTCAGGAGTATCTGAGAGAGTTAGAGCTAAGGAAGGGGTAGCAATAATGTTGAAGGATCAGTTATGGAAGGAGAAGAGGGAATATAAATGTATAAATTCAAGGATTATGTGGATTAAAATAAAGGTCGGAGGCAAAAAAGTGGGTTATTATAAGTGTGTATGCACCTGGAGAAGAGAGGAGTGTAGAGGAGAAAGAAAAAGAGATTTTGAGAGATGTTAAGCGAGTGTTTAGGAACCTTTGAACTAAGTGAGAGAGTAATTGTGGTAGGGGACCTAAATGCTAAAGTAGGAGAAACATTTAGAGAGGTTGTGGTAGGTAAGTTTGGGGTGCCAGGTGTAAATGATAATGGGAGCCCTTTAATTGAACTTTGTATAGAAAGGGGTTTAGTTATAGATAATGCATATTTTAAGGAAAAAAGGATAATTAAGTATACAAGATATGATGTAGGGCGTAATGACAGTAGTTTGTTGGACTACGTATTGGTAGATAAAAGAGTGATGGGTAGACTTCAAGATGTGCAACTTTATAGAGAGGCCACAGATATATCAGATCACTTTTTAGTTGTAGCCACAGTGAGAGTAAATGGTAGATGGGATACAAGGAAAATGGAATCAGTAAGTAAGAGAGAGGTGAAGGTTTATAAACTAAGGGAGGAAGGAGGCAGTTAGGGTAAGATATGAACAACTATTGGAAGAAAGATGGGCTAGTGAGAGTAAAGGCAATGAGGTTGAAGAGGTATGTGGTAGATTTAAGAATGTAGTGTTAGAGTGTTCAGCAGAAGTTTGTGGTTACGGGAAAGTGGGTGCGGGAGGGCAGAGGAGCGATTGGTGGAATGATGAGGTAAAGAGACTAGTAAGAGAGAAAAGGTTAGCATATGAAAGGTTTTTACAGGTAGAAGCGATACAAGGAGGGAGGAGTATATGGTGAGAAAAAGAGAGGTTAAGAGAGTGGTGAGGGAATGTATAAGGAGAGCAAATGAGAGAGTGGGTTAGATGCTATCAACAAATTTTGACGAGAATAAAAAAAAGTTTTGGAGTGAGATTAATAAGTTGAGAAAGCCCAGGGAAAAATGGATTCAACAGTTAAAAATAGGAGAGGAGAGTTATTAGAGTTAGAGGTATCGGGAAGATGGAGGGAATATTTTGAGGAACTGTTAAATGTTGATGAAGATAGTTAAGCTGTCATTTCGTGTACTGGGCAGAGAGGTATAATATCTTGGAGGAGTGAGGAAGACGCATTTGTGAGAGTGGGGAAAGTGGGTGAGGCAGTGGGTAGAATGAAAAGAGGTAAATCATCTGGGATTGATGAGATAAAGACAGAAATGTTAAAAGCAGGTAGGGATATAGTTTTAGAATGGTTAGTGCTTTTATTTAATAAATGTATGGAAAAGGGTAAGGTACCTAGGGATTGGCAGAGAGCATACATAGTTCTTTGTATAAAGGTAAAAGGAACAAGAGAGAATGTAAAAATTATAAGGGAATAAGCCTGTTGAGTATACCTGGTAAAGTGTATGGTAGAGTTATTATTTAGAGAATTAAGAGTAAGACGGAGAGCAGGATAGCAGATGAACAAGGAGGCTTCAGGAAGGGTAGGGGGTGTGTAGATGAAGTGTTTGCAGTGAAACATATAGGTGAACAATATTTAGATAAGTGTAAAGAGGTTTTTGTAGCATTTATGGATTTAGAAAAGGCGTATGATTGGGTGGATAGAGGGGCAATGTGGCAGATGTTGCAAATGTACGGAATAGGAGGTAGGTTACTAAACGCAGTGAAGAGTTTTTACGAGGATAGTGAGGCTCAGATTAGAGTATGTAGGCGAGAGGGAGATTATTTCCCAGTAAAAGTAGGCCTTAGACAAGGATGTGTGATGTCACCATGGTTGTTCAATATATTTATAGATGGACTTGTAAGAGAGGTGAATGCTCGGGTGTTGGCAAGAGGTGTGGGATTAAAAGATAAATAATCTAATATAAAGTGGAAGTTGTCACAGTTGCTCTTTGCTGATGACACTGTGATTTTTGGGAGATTCTGAAGAGAAGTTGCAGAGGTTGGTGGACGAGTCTGGTAGGGTATGTAAAAGAAGGAAATTAAAAATGAACATAGGAAAGAGTAAGGTGATGAGGATAACAAAAAAAATAGGTAATGAAAGATTGGATATCAGATTGGAGGGAAGGAGTATGGAAGAAGTGAATGTATTCAGATATTTGGGAGTGGACGTGTCAGCAGATGGGTCTATGAAAGACGAGGTGAATCATAGAATTGATGAGGGGAAAAAGGTGAGTGGTGCACTGAGGTGTCTGTGGAGACAAAGAACGTTATCCATGGAAGCGAAGAGGGGAATGTGTGAGAGTATAGTTATACCATCGTTTTTATTTGGGTGTGAAGCATGGGTGGTAAATGTTGCAACAATGAGAAGGCTGGAGGCAGTGGAGATGTCGTGTCTGAGGGCAATGTGTGGTGTGAATATAATGCAGAGAATCCGTAGTTTTGAAATTAGGAGGAGGTGCAGAGTTGCTAAAAGTATTATACAGAGAACTGAGGAGGTTTTGTGTGCGAAGGGCTTTCACTTCCAGCAAGCATTCGTGAGAGTGTTAGATAGGAGCGAGAGGAGAGAAGTTTTTTTTTATGAATTGATGTGCTGTTGGAGTGTGATCAAGGCAACATTTATGAAGGGATTCAGGGAAACCGGCAGGCCGGACTTTAGTCCTGGAGATGGGAAGTACAGTGTCTGCACTCTGAAGGAGAGGTGTTAATGTTGCAGTTTTATAACTGTAGTGTAAGCACGCCTCTGGCAAGACAGTTATGGAGTGAATGATGATGAGAGTGTTTCATCTTTTTCGGGTCACCCTGCCTTGGTGGGAAACGGCCGATGTGTTAATAAAAAAAAAAAAAATGAAACTATTGATGAATGAAGTGTTTTGACGCAATATAATGAAACAAGAGAACGAAACATCGAGGCAAACTATGCAACACAAATATGTTTAGGATACATGGATAACTGAAGGATGTTTGCGGAGGTCAGCGTCCCCACGTCCTGGTGGCACAGTAGCCACGCTGGTGGATCAAGGCCTGATCAACCAGGCTGGCCTCACACAGCCCAGCATACCATCCACAGCCCAGCTGATTAAAACTGACTTTAGGGGTTTATCAAGTTCCCTCTTGAAGATAGGCAGATAAAAAAAATTAAACAAAAACTAAAGATTACAGTAGTAGTGGTAGTAGTAGTAGTGGTGGTGGTAGTAGTAGTAGTGGTGGTAGTAGTAGTAGCAGTGGTGGTGGTGGTGGTGGTAGTAGTAGTGGTGGTAGTAGTAGAGGTAGTAGTAGTAGTGGTTGTGGTAGAGTGGTAGTAGTAGAGGAGTAGTAGAGTAGTGGTGGTGAGAGTAGAGTGGTGGCAGTAGGTAGAGTAGCAGGGTAGTAGTGGTGGCAGTAGTCAGTGGTGCGAGAGTAGTAGAGGTAGTACAGTAGTGGTGGCAGTAGAGAGTAGTGGCGGCAGTAGACAGTGAGGATAGCAGAGAGGTAGTAGTGGCAGTATAGTGAGTAGAGCAGTGGCAGTGAGCAGAGCAGTGCAGTAGGCAGTAGTATGGCAATGCTAGAGTGGCTAGTAGTAGTGAGTAGTGGTCGTAGTGGATGTAGTAGTAGTAGCAGTAGTAGTAGTAGTAGTAGTGGAGTGTCAGTAGTAGTAGAGTGAGAGTAGTAGTGGTAGTAGTAGTGGTAGTGAGTCGTAGTGGAGTAGGTAGTAGTAGTGGTAGTAGTAGGTAGTGGTGGAGTAGTATGTAGTGGTAGTAAGCAGTAGTAGTGTATCAGTAGTCAGCATTATAAATTTAATTACTGAACTTCAACGTTTCCAATGAATTATCAATGCATATTTTTATCTATACTCTGTGGAATAATTCCTCCTATTTTTTTCTAGTCGGCGACGTTTAATGGAGGAGGGAAGGGTAAGGAGGAGAGGAAGAGAGTCTTATGCTTTACTGTTCTAATAACAACACAAGTTACACGTCAACACTCACAAACAACACAAGTGCTAAAGGGATAACTGGTAAAGAAGACAGATGGATCTTCAACTTCCTAACCATCGAACACAAAGAGTAGTGGTAAACAGAGTTAAATCGGAAGCTGCCATAGTCAAGAGCTCTGTTCCACAAGGCACAGTACTCGTCCCTATCCTGTTCCTCATCCTCATTTCAGACATAGACAGAGATGTAAACCATAGCTTATATCCCAAGAAGATATAAACCAAGTTTACCAATGGGCAACGGAGAACAATATGATGTTCAATGAAGACAAATTCCAACTACTCCGTTATCGAAAACTGGAGGAAATAATAGCTAGGACTGAGTATACTACAAACTCTAATCACACAATAGAGCGGAAAAGTAATGTGAAGGACCTGGGAGTGGTAATGTCCGAAGATCTCACCTTCAAGGACCACAACAATGCCACTATCACATCTGCGAGGAAACTGATAGGATGGATAATGAGAACATTCAAGACAAGAGATGCCAAGCCAATAATGATCCTTTTTAAATCACTTGTTCTCTCTAGGCTAGAATACTACTGTACATTAACATCCCCATTCAAGGCAGGTGAAATTGCAGATCTAGAGAATGTACAGAGAACCTTTACTGCACGTATAAGTTCCATCAAACACCTTAACTACTGGGAACGCCTGGAAGTACTTGACTTGTACTCACTGGAGCGCAGGCGAGAGAGATAAATCATAATGTACACCTGGAAGATCCTGGAGGGACTGGTCCCTAATCTGCACACAAAAATTACTCCCTATGAAAGCGAAAGACTTGGTAGGCGATGCAGCATACCCCAGTGAAAAGTAGGGGCGCCATTAGTACACTAAGAGAAAATACAGTAAGTGTCCGGGGCCCAAGACTGTTCAACAGCCTCCCACCAGCCATAAGATGAATTGTAGATAAATGGTTCAGAGACGAAAGTTGTTACATTAGACACATATGCTAACACTTGGTATCTTATTTGGGAAACGTCGCCACAGTGTTATCAGTCCATCAAAGTAATAGGAGAGGAGTTTGAGTTATCAGCTCGGCCAGTCGATGAGAGTCCATCAATCTTCAAACAAGATTGATGGACTGAACTACACTGACCCAGGCGAGACTGTACTCAAACTTCCCAGTGACCGTTGCAGCTATTAGACATATAGAGAAACATACTGTAGAGCTGGATCAGTGGGCCCAGTGTTCGACTATGGCTACTCACCAGCATAAGATGAATTACCAATAGACCCCTGGTTGTCTTCAAGAGGGAGCTGGATCAGCTGGGCTGTGGTTCGTACCTTGGACTACGTGCAGCCAGCAGTAACAGCCTCGTTGTTCAGGCCCTGATCCACCAGGAGGCCTGGTCATGGACCTGACCGCTGGGGCGTTGATCCCCGGAATGTCCTCCAGGTAGACTCCAGGTACACACGTCAGCACTCACAAACAACACAGATAACACCTACCCTCACATACATCGTTTTAGCTACAGCAGTTAAGCTTGTGTTGTGTAATACAGAGTGAATGTTTGTGTTGTGTAATACAGAGTGAATGTTTGTGTTGTGTAATACAGAGTGAATGTTTGTGTTGTGTAATACAGAGTGAATGTTTCACAGCAGCTGGAGTGAGTTACGGTGTCAGTGCTCACTTGCCTCCACCATTACGCTTTCTTAAAGCCAACTTCACTTCCAATTTAATTAACGTAAATAATCAAAATCTGCTTCATTATATAAGCTGTAGCACTTATCTCCACAATACATGATTTTGATTTCATTGATACTGATGGAGTTTCGGGTTCCTAACACACAGAACACAAAAAGTAGTAGTAAACAGAGGAAGATCCAACATCAGCCAGGTCAAAAGCTCAGTGCCCCAAGGCACTGTCCTGGCACCTCTGCTGTTTCTCATCCTCATAGCAGACTTAGATAAAAACACCCGTCACACTCTTGTATCATCATTTGCAGATGACACGATAATAAGCATGAAAGTCACTATGGTAGAGGGAAAATTTACAGGAAGACATAAACAGGGTTTTCCAGTGGGCAGTGGAGAACAACATGACGTTCAATGGTGATAAGTTCCAGCCGCTTAGGTATGGAAAGAATGAAGAACTCAAAAGGAACAATATATATACAAAACTCAAGAGGGTCACCAAATAGAACGAAAGGAACACGTAAAAGACCTGGGAATAATTATGTCAGCTGACCTTTCTTTTAAGGAACATAACAAGACAAAGATCACGACAGCCAGGAAGATGACGGGGTGGGTATTGAGAACTTTCAAAACAAGGGAAATAATGCCGATGGTGACACTCTTAAAACGCTAGTGCTCCCCCATTTATAATACTGCTCAGTGCTGACGGCCCCGTTCAGGGCAGGAGAAATATCAGAGCTGGAACAAATACAGAGATCGTTTAAGGCTCACGTTAAGCCAGTAAAGCACCTAAATTACTGGGAACGCCTTCAAGTCTTGAACATGTACTCATTGGAGCGGAGGAGAGAGAGATAAATGATAATATATACCTGGAAAGTACCCAAAGGCTTGGTCCCAAATCTGCACACTGTCATAACATCATAGTGGAGTGAGAGATATGTGAGGAAGTATAAAATAAACCAAGTGAGGAGCAGGGGTGGGGTGGGGACAATAAGGGAACACTGTATCAACATTCTGTATTCTGTATTCAACTTATTACCAGAAGATATCAGAAACCCGACTGGAACAAGTGTAGAAGCCTCCAAGAGGAAACTGGACAAGTATCTTCACCAGGTGCCAGATCAACCAGGCTGTGATGAATATGTGGGGGTAGCGGGCCTCCAGCAGCAACAGCCTGGTTGACCAGGCAAGGACAAGACGAGACTGGCCCATGGCCGGGCTCCAAGAGTAGGTAAACTCTCGAAACTCTTCAAAGGTATATCAAAGATAAAGTAAAGGTACCTGCCCATCTTACTGGATGGGGGAACAGCATATCTCCCTTCCTTCCCCTACGTATATGCATGTATCCATACAGAGTCTCACAAAACAGGCTAAGGACTTGCTGCATTGTCGATGAAAATGGGCGGTGATAAACTCAGCAATTCATCAGTGTTACTGAAAAGACAGCACTAGCCTGAGAAAAAATGTCGCCACTGCCAGGTGATATATAGTCACCTCTGAAGTAGAATTTGCACATTCTCCTCCACGATATCGACCACACGACCCAGGTGCCAAACGATGAATGACCTGTCTCCTATAATATACTGCCATCCCATCTTTCAATCCCATTGCTTACTCCTCCAGTACATATGTGCCATCACAGCCCCAAACACAGAGGTGATTTTTCCACCGTTCATCGCTGGTATGAAAGGCTACCTGAGTTTATTGGCCACAAGCAATTTATTCCTACTGTAAGTTTATTATTGAAATGATTTGTTAGTTTGACGTTCATCATAATTTTCATTTATTTTTTTATGCTTGTTCTGATACTAATGTATAATATCTCGTGCTATCTGCCCACCTTGCCCAACATATCCTTGGTAACAGTAAGAATACGGCAGCTATATAGAGACCTCTGAGATACCAATAACACTGTAAACTTTAAGAACCTTACTGAAACTTAAGTACTAAAATCTGAAGAAGTGACTACTTGTATGTACAAGACTCTCGTGCACTGATCAAGACGTTTAGTAAGTAAACATTTCGTCACAGGTGGCTTCTTCAGTCCTAATACAGAGTAGGCAGAACAAGTAGGATATGTAGTTTAGGAGGTGAGATAAACACAGATCCGCTGTCATTAGAGGGGACACACCACTGACAACTGCCTACGAGACACCAGGTGCAATTACTGTCACAAGAAGGGACATCAGGAGGACCAGTGTCGGAAGAAAAAGGAACTTGACAGACAGGATCACCTGTTTAGAGATCTGTTCTCGGAACAAACCAGAAGGATCTCTGAATTGGTGAACACACTCACACGTCACCCACTCAGCTACTCCTATCTCGGCCCAGCAGGTGGTTTTGTGCCTAATACAAGACCACAGACCTACATCCAGCAGCTGCCCCGGTGTCCTACCTGTCTCAAGGGCAGGCACCTTACACATCCACCATCTCAAGCTGAATACAATCATGAGGAGTCAGTCTATCAGCATCCTGTCGGCCAACATTAGAGGTTTCATTACCAGTGTTGGAGAGCTCTCGCAAAGTTTCCTGAACACTCGATGTCCCGACATGATTGCTGTAGTTAAAATATTTTTGGACGACAAGACTCCTGAAAATTTTGCAAGAATTGCTGGCTACACCTCATGGATGAGAAGAGACAGGCAAGGGCAAGGTGTTGCTGTGTGCTTCTCTAAAAGTGTACATGCACAGCCCATTGATTTTGCCATCCCTACTCACCTAGAAATGATGTTCTTCAAGCAATGCATAAACACTAGTACCTCTGTATTAGTATGTGCAATGTATAGACCTCAGTGGCAACATGCAGACCCCAACAACTTCCTAATGGAAAATGTGGACTCTTTTCTGCTTCAACACAAATGTCAACATATTATAATGGTTGGTGACCTCAACCAACATCTTATACAGAGGGACTTTGATGACCTTCTTGCAGTGTTTGACATGAGAAACTTTGTTGATTTCCCTACTCACATCTCTGACTCCTCCCTCGACCCAGTAGTGAGTGATCTGTCAGAAGGCACAGTCACCTGCCAACCCTTCGGCTATGTTGGATCGTCTGACCACAAGGCTGTTTTTACAACACTGAGGATCCCAACAGAACGAGGTGAGGAATCTTCACGTACAACCTGGATGTGGGAAAGAGGAAACTGGCCAGCCCTTTGCTCTTCTCCAAGGTGATGTCGACAACCAAGTGAATGCCTTCACTGGACACATCCTTAATCTACAACAAGAACACATCACTCACCTGCAGTATGTAACGAAGCCTACAGATCAGCCTTGGTTCGGCTTTCGTTGTAGAAAGGCTGCTACTGCTAAGTACAAGGCTCGGAGAAGATATGAGACATCCCACTACCTATAACAGGAATCTGCACAGGCAAGCTTGTAGGCATATGGGTGAAGTTCAAAAGTGGGCCATCTCTAAATGGGAGTCTGACACAAAAAGAAAGCTGGTAGAGTGAGCTCCAAAACCTGGTGGTCCTTGGTCAAGGACAGACAAAGTTATTTGCCTGATGAACTTATTCCACGTCTAAATCGACAAGATGGGACCACCTCTACTAGTAGTCAGGAGAAAGCTGACCTCTTTGCCGAACACTTTGCTGCCAAGATGCAAGTTCCTGATCCAGCGAGGAACCCCCCTGGGCTAGCTGCAAGAACTGTGTCAAAGGTGTCAGTGGTGACAGTAAGACAGAAGGAGGTGTATCTTCTTAAATCGCTGGACTAAGAAAAAGCTGTGGGTCCAGACAAGCTGAGCCCAAGATTGCTGAGTAGATGTGCAGACCAGCTAGCAGCACCTCTAACTAGCATCTATCAGCACTGCCTAACACAGTGCAAATGGCCTTCTCTGTGGAGAGAGGCAAATGTAGTCCCTGTTCACAAAAAGAAAATCAGAGTGGAAATCAGCACCTACAGACCAGTGTCACTCCTGTCAATCACTGGCAAGATCCTTGAGATAATAATCTCACAGCAAATAACAGAGTTTTTGACTACCACTCACATCTTTGTGACGGTCAATATGGCTTCAGGAAAGGTTACTCTGCTGCTGATCTGTTGTTAAACCTTTCCACTAAGAGACACCAGTCACTGGATGAATCCAAAGTCAGTTGTGTAGTAGCACTGGACATTGCTGGTGCTTTCGACCGAGTTTGGCACCAGGGACGCTTGGCAAGAACTGCAAGCACTAGGAGTTGCAGGGTAGTTATCAATGGGACAGAGTCAGCAAGACATCCTATTGGGGCAAGTGTTCCACAGGGAAGTATACTTGGGCCATTGTTATGGAATGTCTACTTCAGCGACCTCCTCCATCTCATCCCAGAATCTCATGTATAAGCAGACGACTACACGCTGACATTTACTTATCTTAGAGAGGAAATGCCAGCTGATCTACGTTACATCAATTACGACCTAAGAGCTATATCAGCTTGAGGTAAAAGATGGCAGGTAACATTTGCTCCTGAGAAAACACAAATGATGATGGTCTCTAGGCACCATGATGGTAATGCTAGAGCACTGGTAAGTATGAATGGAAGAGTGTTGGTACCTAGGAATGAAGGTGATATCCTTGGGGTGAAATTAGACTTCAAACTGTTCATGAAGAACCACGTTGTAAACGTTGCAAATAAGGCGGCCAGGGAGATTACAGCACTTCGACGTATCTTGCATCTGCTCGACAGTAGAGGTTGCAAGATTCTGTACGAGGCACAGGTACGCTCACAACTTGAGTATGCTCCACTTTCTTGGACTGCCTGCCCCCATTTCATCTGCGACTTCTTGACACAGTAGAGAACAGAGCAAGACGCCTTATCTCTCGCCTGGACCCAGCCTGGATGGATCTGTCATTTCAGCAGAGCCTTCAAAACCGGAGGGATGTGGGAGATCTTACTGTTATGTACAAGGCCAATATTGTCACGGTACCACACTCGGCTCCACTCCGAGGACAACGAAAAATGAGCTTTTACACAAGACGGGCAGCCAGCAGCAACTTCACTCTGGCTGTATCCTTGTCCAGAACATCACTTCATCTGAGATCATTTATTCCCAGGATGACCCGAGTCTGCAACATGTTCTTCCAAATAATGATATCAATATTGATCAAATGAATTTGCTGGCCCACAGATGGCTCCAACTTCATTCTGTTTCCTACTTGTATGTCTCATAAGAATTAAAAGCGTTTTAAATGAGCTGATGTAGGTAACAGCTCTTAGCTTGTAAATAAAGTTAGGAAACTTAACCTAACCTTCTAAACCCCTGTGAAAAAAAAAAGAGGTGAAGTTGGTAGCATGTGACCAACGTGTGTGAGGTCTCGTGCTGGGCTCTCTGGTGTAATTTAGCATCATCCAAGGGTGGTGTAACTGTGTAGCAATCCTTTGGCCAAGACAGAGGATACACTATTGCTGCCTGATTTCTGTGGTATGGCATTGCTGTCTTGTCTGCTTCTAAGCACTTATATCGGTGTAAATCATTTCGATTATCAGCGATGAGAATTTTCATGATGTGTCCCAATGAGGTTTTATATTATTTGTAAAAATTGTTTTGCCCGTCTAGGCTCCAGCCATATTTATGTTCACAAAGCACAAGTTCTAATGTTTCTGATGTTTCTCAAATGTATTTTTTGACACGACCTCCACAAGGTATGATGTAAACACTAGCCTCGGTAGTGGAATGGTCTACATGTCTACTAATTTTTTCATAAGAATATAAGAATATTGCAGCAGTGCAGTAAGCATGGCATGTCCTCAAATCCATCTCTTCTCACTCATATATTTGTCTAACTTATTTTTAAAACTTTCCGAGGTTTTAACCCTAATGACCCTCTTTGGCAGATTGTTCCACTCATCTACCGACTACTCTATTGTTAAACCAGTACTGTCCTTTATCCTCTTAGGTCTAAATTTCTCGAACTTGTAGCCATTATTTTTTCTTTCTTGATTAGATATCCTCGGTACCCTATTCATATCTCCTTTATTTATACCTGTCTTTCACTTATACACTTCAGTCATATCTCCTCTCCTACGTCTTTCAAGAGATATCTTTAATAAAGATATGAATAGCCAGTTAGAAGGCATTTTCAGTCTAATACAGAGGAATACCGGGGACAAAGAAAGACGTGCAGAGCCAATTTTGAGGCTATCATTCCAGCCTTGATAAATTCTTCCATTGTCTCCAGTATGTAATTCTCCTCTGTATTACACTGGAAAAGACCGGCTGCGCAGCCGAAATATCTCTTCATTAAGATTATCCACATTATCCAGCTAGTCAGTATCGAGTACCATTAACTTGTCTGGCACAACAACACCTTGAAATCTTCGTATCTTTGTTAACAATAGACTTGTATCTTCCACAAGTCTATTGTTAAGCTCCGGCCCAACTTTTGGGCATGATCTGCTTCCACTAGTGGGTCCCGCCCACCTGTGACGGTGTCTTCGATGCTGCACCTCTTCTGTGACACCAGCATACTAGCTGTCATCCTGAGTTACGTTGAACAACGCTGAAGAACTGAACACCTTCTGTCAAGGCTGAACACGAGCTCAGAGTAGTCATCAGCGCATCAAAGTCAACTTAAAACAACCAATTTGGTTTCTGAACCTGTTGAGAGGTTAAATTTTGTTACATAACCGGGATTTCGTTCTGTTTTCCTGTATAAAGACTGACAGAAAAGAGTTTCTTAAATCAGTGTTGTTTCTCAGATTTGTTTCTCAGTGTTGTTTCTCAGTGTTGTTTCTCAGTGTTGTTTCTCAGTGTTGTTTCTCAGTGTTGTTTCTCAGTGTTGCTTCTCAGTGTTGTTTCTCAGTGTTGTTTCTCAGTGTTGTTTCTCAGTGTTGTTTCTCAGTGTTGTTTCTCAGTGTTGTTTCTCAGTGTTGTTTCTCAGTGTTGTTTCTCAGTGTTGTTTCTCAGTGTTGTTTCTCAGTGTTGTTTCTCAGTGTTGTTTCTCAGTGTTGTTTCCCAGTGTTGCTTCTCAGTGTTGTTTCTCAGTGTTGCTTCTCAGTGTTGTTTCTCAGTGTTGTTTCTCAGTGTTGTTTCTCAGTGTTGTTTCTCAGTGTTGTTTCTCAGTGTTGTTTCTCAGTGTTGCTTCTCAGTGTTGTTTCTCAGTGTTGTTTCTCAGTGTTGATTCTCAGTGTTGATTCTCAGTGTTGCTTCTCAGTGTTGATTCTCAGTGTTGTTTCTCAGTGTTGCTTCTCAGTGTTGTTTCTCAGTGTTGTTTCTCAGTGTTGCTTCTCAGTGTTGCTTCTCAGTGTTGTTTCTCAGTGTTGTTTCTCAGTGTTGCTTCTCAGTGTTGTTTCTCAGTGTTGTTTCTCAGTGTTGCTTCTCAGTGCTGTTTCTCAGTGTCAATAAAATATCCAGAGTTGGTTTCAGGTGGACCTAAATTCCCTTTACCTTTGTTTTACAGAGTTAGAAGAAAAAAATTATTTATTGTTGAGTTCTTTGCAACTTTAATTTAATAATCTCACTAAGTTTGTCTTATACCTTTTGTTTATATTCATTTTCTAGTATGAAGACGGTGGGTCATGAGACGACCCTTGTGTGAAGACGGTGGGTCATGAGACGACCCTTGTGTGAAGACGGTGGGTCATGAGACGACCCTTGTGTGAAGACGGTGGGTCATGAGACGACCCTTGTGTGAAGACGGTGGGTCATGAGACGACACTTGTGTGAAGACGGTGGGTAATGAGACGACACTTGTGTGAAGACGGTGGGTCATGAAACGACACTTGTGTGAAGACGATGGGTCATGAGACGACCCTTGTGTGAAGACTGTGGGTCATAAGACGACCCTTGTGTGAAGACGGTGGGTCATGAGACGACCCTTGTGTGAAGACGGTGGGTCATGAGACGACCCTTGTGTGAAGACGGTGGGTCATGAGACGACCCTTGTGTGAAGACGGTGGGTCATGAGACGACCCTTGTGTGAAGACGGTGGGTCATGAGACGACACTTGTGTGAAGACGGTGAGTCATGAGGCGACCCTTGTGTGAAGACGGTGGGTCATGAGACGACCCTTGTGTGAAGACGGTGGGTCATGAGACGACACTTGTGTGAAGACGGTGGGTCATGAAACGACACTTGTGTGAAGACGATGGGTCATGAGACGACCCTTGTGTGAAGACGGGGGGGGGTCATGAGACGACCCTTGTGTGAAGACGGTGGGTCATGAGACGACACTTGTGTGAAGACGATGGGTCATGAGACGACCCTTGTGTGAAGACGGTGGGTCATGAGACGACCCTTGTGTGAAGACGGTGGGTCATGAGACGACCCTTGTGTGAAGACGGTGGGTCATGAGACGACCCTTGTGTGAAGACGGTGGGTCATGAGACGACCCTTGTGTGAAGACGGTGGGTCATGAGACGACCTTGTGTGAAGACGGTGGGTCATGAGACGACCCTTGTGTGAAGACGGTGGGTCATGAGACGACCCTTGTGTGAAGACGGTGGGTCATGAGACGACCTTGTGTGAAGACGGTGGGTCATGAGACGACCCTTGTGTGAAGACGGTGGGTCATGAGACGACCCTTGTGTGAAGACGGTGGGTCATGAGACGACCCTTGTGTGAAGACGGTGGGTCATGAGACGACCCTTGTGTGAAGACGGTGGGTCATGAGACGACCCTTGTGTGAAGACGGTGGGTCATGAGACGACCCTTGTGTGAAGACGGTGGGTCATGAGACGACCCTTGTGTGAAGACGGTGGGTCATGAGACGACCCTTGTGTGAAGACGGTGGGTCATGAGACGACCCTTGTGTGAAGACGGTGGGTCATGAGACGACCTTGTGTGAAGACGATGGGTCATGAGACGACCCTTGTGTGAAGACGGTGGGTCATGAGACGACCCTTGTGTGAAGACGGTGGGTCATGGAGACGACCCTTGTGTGAAGACGGTGGGTCATGAGACGACCCTTGTGTGAAGACGGTGGGTCATGAGACGACCCTTGTGTGAAGACGGTGGGTCATGAGACGACCCTTGTGTGAAGACGGTGGGTCATGAGACGACCCTTGTGTGAAGACGGTGGGTCATGAGACGACCTTGTGTGAAGACGGTGGTCACGAGACGACCCTTGTGTGAAGACGTGGGTCATGAGACGACCCTTTGTGTGAAGACGGTGGGTCATGAGACGACCCTTGTGTGAAGACGGTGGGTCATGAGACGACCCTTGTGTGAAGACGGTGTCGGTACTTTATGAAAGGTGTCACGAAGCCCTTGTGTGAAGACGGTGGGTCATGAGACGACGCTTTAGTAAGCGTGTCCGGTAAAGCTGTTACCCTGTGTGATTTAGAAAGTGTCAGAAGTCATTAGAGCCTTGTCTGTATTTAGAAAGGTGTCGTAAGATGTAGAAGTCCACTTTAGTTACGTGAAGATTGGTGTCACGTAAAGATTTAGAAAGGTGTCACGAAACATTAGAAAGGTGTCACGAGTTAGAAAGGTGGTAAAGTATTGAAGGGACGTACAGTTTGTGAAGACGGTGGTCACGAACGACCTTTGTGAAACGGTGTCATGAGAGCTTTGAAACGGTGTCACGTAAAGTATCTTAGTGTCGTAGATTAAAGGTGTCACGTAAAGTATTTGAAGGTGTCCGCTAAAGATTTGGAAAGGTGTCAGTAAAGTATTGAAAGGTGTCACGTAAAGCATTTAGAAATGTCACGTAGCTTTGAAAGGTGTCACGTAAAGTATTTAGAAAGGTGTCACGTAAAGCATTTAGAAAGGTGTCACGTAAAGCATTTAGAATGGTGTCACGTAAAGCATTTAGAAAGGTGTCATAAGATTTGAAGGTGTCAGTAAAGATTTAGAAAGGTGTCACGTAAAGATTTAGAAAGGTGTCACGTAAAGTATTTAGAAAGGTGTCACGTAAAGTATTTAGAAAGGTGTCACGTAAGAGTATTTAGAAAGGTGTCACGTAAAGTATTTAGAAAGGTGTCACGTAAAGTATTTAGAAAGGTGTCACGTAAAGTATTTAGAAAGGTGTCACGTAAAGTATTTAGAAAGGTGTCACGTAAAGTATTTAGAAAGGTGTCACGTAAAGTATTTAGAAAGGTGTCACGTAAAGCATTTAGAAAGGTGTCACGTAAAGTATTTAGAAAGGTGTCACGTAAAGTATTTAGAAAGGTGTCACGTAAAGTATTTAGAAAGGTGTCACGTAAAGTATTTAGAAAGGTGTCACGTAAAGTATTTAGAAAGGTGTCACGTAAAGTATTTAGAAAGGTGTCACGTAAAGTATTAGAAAGGTGTCACGTAAAGATTTAGAAAGGTGTCACGTAAAGTATTTAGAAAGGTGTCACGTAAAGTATTTAGAAAGGTGTCACGTAAAGTATTTAGAAAGGTGTCACGTAAAGTATTTAGAAAGGTGTCACGTAAAGTATTTAGAAAGGTGTCACGTAAGTATTTAGAAAGGTGTCACGTAAAGTATTTAGAAAGGTGTCACGTAAAGATTTAGAAAGGTGTCACGTAAAGTATTTAGAAGGTGTCACGTAAAGTATTTAGAAAGGTGTCACGTAAAGTATTTAGAAAGGTGTCAGTAAAGTATTTAGAAAGGTGTCAGTAAAGTATTTAGAAAGGTGTCACGTAAGATTTAGAAAGGTGTCACGTAAAGTATTTGAAAGGTGTCACGTAAAGTATTTAGAAAGGTGTCACGTAAAGTATTCAGAAATTGTCACGTAAAGTATTTAGAAAGGTGTCACGTAAAGTATTTAGAAAGTGTCACGTAAAGTATTTAGAAAGGTGTCACGTAAAGTATTTAGAAAGGTGTCACGTAAAGTATTTAGAAAGGTGTCACGTAAAGTATTTAGAAAGGTGTCACGTAAGATTTAGAAAGGTGTCACGTAAAGATTTAGAAAGGTGTCACGTAAAGTATTTAGAAAGGTGTCACGTAAAGTATTTAGAAAGGTGTCACGTAAGTATTTAGAAAGGTTCAGTAGAGTTTAGAAAGGTGTCACGTAAAGTATTTAGAAAGGTGTCACGTAAAGTTTTAGAAAGGTGTCACTAAGTATTTAGAAAGGTGTCACGTAAAGTATTTAGAAAGGTGTCACGTAAGTATTTAGAAAGGTGTCACGTAAAGTATTTAGAAAGGTGTCACGTAAAGTATTTAGAAAGGTGTCACGTAAAGTATTTAGAAAGGTGTCACGTAAAGTATTTAGAAAGGTGTCACGTAAAGTATTTAGAAAGGTGTCACGTAAAGTATTTAGAAAGGTGTCACGTAAAGTATTTAGAAAGGTGTCATACTGATAGTTCTCTTCGTTATCCCAGTCAACACGTGACAGGTGTTCTCTGAGTTCAGTGTAATAGGCAGAACGAAAATCTTTAACCTTTACTATATACGTATTATCTTACTTAATGTTAAATATGATCACTTGTACGAAGTTCCTCCGAGATCTCCAGATTTTTTAACACGGGTCTCCTTGTTCACTAGTACCAAAACAAGGAAGTTATTTTCCCCTCATTAAGTCTGAACCGGACATTAATGACAAAACATGAGAGCTTATTATTTTTTATATTGTAATCCCTAATGTGACTTAAAAAAAAGTCTCCCGAGTGTTGAAGATGTGCTTGAGTGACCTTATCTAACAGCTGGACAAGGTATTTATTCCTGTCCGTCTGTGATGGTCACTGCCAGTTCTTGAGAAGATGAGTCTTAACTGGACATTGTGCTTGTGTGTTTTAGGCAGACAATGGAGTCTTCTTTATTTTATGGTTATTGGGAAACAAGTGTAAGTGTTTCTTGCTCTAGTCCATTTTTCTAAGTATGGAGTGAGCATTTTTGAGAAAAGAATTGGTCTCGTTCTTCCGCTGGTGCCTTGGTATGTTTTTATATATGGATAGGATTTTTTTCAGTAAGCTTTCAGGTAAAGCAATACATGGAAGAAGAATGTGAATACTACCTTAAAAATTACCTCCCACCTGCTTCACTCCCCGCTGTATTATATCACAGGAACCACATAGGCAAGACAATAAACCCGACCGCAAAAATGCATTATTTTACCAGTTAGTGTCACGGCTTCTTAGACTGCAGGATTGTTACACACAAAGCCTTTGGTATGAATCCCGCTCAGTCCTTGAAACAAAAGCTATTTTTCGTATTTCATAAGAGGTAATAAACCCAAAGACGAAGAGCAGAAATCAACGTCATCAAGAGAAGCCTTTGTCACAGCCCACGGCCAGCCCACGGCCAGCCCACGGCCAGGCTGAGAGCCTAGATCCCTCTCGTCTCGCACCCTTCATAATCCTACTCACCACCCCGATAGGATCACAATATATCCCAGGAAGAGCGACACAGAGTTGGGGCTGGCTAATGCCTACATCCAATTTAGCGTTGGTTAGCTAGTGGGAGGGGTGCCACTGATCGAAAGGAAGAATACAAGGTCAACAAATATAGTATCTGTGAGAAAGGTGCCACAAGTTCACTCAAAGATTTAAATTTTATGCTTATAAAAACTACTTGGGGTTCAGGAACTTCTGTCTTACACTGGCAGCAGCTCAGCGGGGTGATCCACAGGCGGAACAACTTGTTCATTCTTGATTCCTGCCCAGTTATCATGAATAAAGTACATGAGAGTTCATGGGAAAGACATAGCAGAGGAAAAGAGAGCTTCTTCTTCTCCCCAGCCTCCGGTCACTGCTGGCATGAAACAGGAAAAACATAACCTTCCACACCTCTGTATATTGTGGTGCAGGTGGACGTGAACAGCTGGGTCTCAGGAGCAGCTTCGGGACACATGTCAGGATAGCTGTGGCCACTGTTGTGATTCCTGCAGTCACCACTGCTACCTCTATGTGGCGTGTGCGGAGTATGTTACAATTTATTCGAATCTTTTCATATATCCATTGACATACCCTCTCGACCAGCGAACTGGTGGTTCAGAGTATAGCAGTTCTGGGATCCCACTGCTGTTAATTGTCCAGCTCAACCCACCAATCAGGTGAGATCCGACTCCTTACCCAAGGTGACGTCACACCTGGATGCCTGGCAGTGACGGACTCTCGCTTACACTGGATTAATCCACTCCTGCTATGAGAGGCTCTTTGCTTGGTCCTATCATTATACTGCTACCTTTTTGGGGAAATATTGTAAAGAAAAAATTACCCCTTCTGTGGTTGCTTTGCCCCTTCTTTTGCCAGGTTGCTCGCCACATTAGTGACTTTAGTTACGGTCACGTTCAATACGCCTGCAATTGTTGCTGCCTGTGTCCGTAATCCTCTACCAAGACTAATTTTATAACCTTCCTGGATCATTGTCAAGTATTTTGTCTTGATGTAGTTCTTGAACTAACATGAGGAAACTACTGACCACACCCTTGCCCCAGCAGGACGTAATATACTTGCACAGTGTTTGTCCATTTTGTGCATAAATGACTGTATTATCTTCATGCCTACAGCTGTAGGGGACAGTTTGCAGTTGCTTCAATTCTGCTTACAAACCTCCCTTTGAGTAATAAATGGTTGTCCAATAATAATAATTCAGTATTATTATTTTATTATTATTATTTCTGACTGTACCAGAAACAGCAGTAGTAGTAATACTGTTAAAAATATTATCGTTATCAAACCAAAGCCTGACGCTGTATAATTTCAGTAAACATCAAAATATAAGAAGAATCGAGACTTACCAAGAGGACACTCAGACGACCCTCCAGGGAACACTTATAAGCGCACACTGGTAGTATATAGCAAAATATACCATCAATCTCCAGCTGAAATATATCTTGAGAGCTATATTTATATATATATGAATGTTCCAGTTACGCTATAAATGAACTACACTGAAAGCTGCGAAATAGATTGCTTTCCGCGCCCCTTATTTGAACACTGTCAGCCTTTTGTGAGGCTGTCAGCGCTGGTGTGACAGTGTCAGACTTGACTTTATGACGCACCTTTGTCAAGCTTCAGTATTAATACCTTGTTATATTTAGTGTCCTATTGCAAGGGAAGGGGGGGGGGCGAACGTGTGTGTGTGTTTGTGTGTTTGTGTGCATGTGTGTGTGTGTGTGTGTGTGTGTGTACTCACCTAATTTTACTCACCTAATTGTGGTTGCAGGGGTCGAGACTCAGCTCCTGGCCCCGCCTCTTCGCTGTCCGCTACTGGGTCTCTGCTCTCCCTGCTCCATGAGCTTTATCATACCTTGTCTTAAAACTATGTATGGTTCCTGCCTCCACTGTATCGTTCGCTAGACTATTCCACTTCCTAACTACTCTATGGCTGAAGAAGTGCTTCCTAACATCCCTTTGACTCATCTGAGTCTTCAGCTTCCAGTTGTGTCCCCTTGTTTCTGTATTCCCTCTCTGGAACATCCTGTCACTATCTACCTTGTCGATTCCCTGCAGTATTTTGTATGTCGTTATTATGTCTCCTCTAACCCTTCTGTCCTCCAATGTTGTTAGTCCTATTTCCCTCAACCTTTCTTCATATGGCATTCCCCTGAGCTGTGGAACTAGCCTTGTCGCAAACCTTTGCACTTTCTCTAATTTCTTGACGTGCTTGACCAGGTGTGGGTTCCAGACTAGTGCTGCATACTCTAGTATGGGCCTGACGTACACGGTGTACAGTGTCTTGAACGATTCCTTGTTAAAGTAACGGAACGCTAATCTTAGGTTTGCCAGTCGCCCATATGCTGCCGCGGTTATCTGGTTGATGTGTGTCTCCGGAGACGTGCTTGGCGTTATACTCACCCCAAGATCTTTCTCCTTTGATGAGGTTTGTAGCCTTTGTCCACCTAGCCTGTACTCTGTCAGCGGTCTTCTTTGCCCTTCTCCGATCCTCATGACTTTGCATTTGGTGGGGTTAAATTCGAGAAGCCAGTTGCTAGGCCAGATGTCAAGCTTGTCCAGGTCTCTTTGAAGTCCTGCTTGGTCTTCCTCCGATGTGATTTTCCTCATTAATTTCACATCATCTGCGAACAGAGACACTTCTGAGTCTATCCCGTCAGTCATGTCATTCACATATACCAAGAATAGCACTGGTCCTAGGACTGACCCCTGCGGTACACCGCTCGTCACAGGCGCCCACTGTGATACCTCATCACGCACCATGACCCGTTGTTGCCTCCCTGTGAGGTATTCCCTGATCCATTCCAGTGCCCTTCCTGTTATACACGCTTGGTCTTCCAACTTCTTTACTAATCTCATGTGAGGAACTGTGTCGAAGGCCTTCCTGCAGTCCAGGAAAATGCAGTCAACCCACCCTTCTCTCTCTTGCCTTACCTCTAATACTTTAACATAGAACTCCAGGAGGTTTGTTACACAGGATTTGCCTTCCCTGAATCCGTGCTGTTTGTCGTTGATTATCCTGTTCTGCTCCAGATGCTCCACCATTCTTTTCATGATGATTTTTTCTAAGACTTTGCATACTATACACGTAAGTGACACTGGTCTGTGTGTGGGTGTGTGTGTGTGTGTGTGTGTGTGTGTGTGTGTGTGTGTGTGTGTGTGTGTATGTGTGTGTACTTACCTATTTGTGGTTGCAGGGGTCGAGACACTGCTCCTGGACCCGCCTCTTCGATGATCGCTACTAGGTCCACTCTCTCCCTGCTCTATGAGTTTTGCCGTATCTCTTCTTGAAGCTATGTATGCATCCTGTCTCCCCTATGTCACTCTCCAGATTGTCCCACTTCCAAACAACTCTATGGCTGAAGAAATACTCCCTAACATCCCTGTGACTCATCTGAGTTTTCAACTTCCAGTTGTGACCCCTTGTTGTTGTGTCCCACCTCTGGAACATACTGTCTCTGTCCACCTTGTCAATTCCTCTCAGTATTTTATATGTCGTTATCATGTCCTCCATATGTCTCCTGTCATCCAGTGTCGTCAGGTTGATTTCTTTAACCTCTCCTCGTAGGACATACCCCTTAGCTCCGGGACTAGTCTTGTTGGAAACTTTTGCGTTTTCTCTAATTTCTTGACGTGCTTGACCAGGTGTGGGTTCCATACTGGTGCTGCATACTCCAATATAGGCCTGACATTCACGGTGTACAGAGACTTGAATGATTCCTGACTAAGGTGTCTAAGCGCTATTCTTAGATTTCCCAGGCGCCCATATGCTGCAGCAGTTGTTTGGTTGATGTGTGCCTCAGGAGATGTGCTTGGTATTATACTCACCCCGAGATCGCTTTCTTTCAGTGAAGTTTGCAGTCTTTGGCCATAAAGGCTGTACTCTGTCTGCGGTCTTCTTTCACTTTCCCGATCTTCATGACTCTGCATTTTGTGGGATCAACCTCCAGGAGCCAGTTGTTGAACCAGGCTTGCAGCCTGTCCAGATCCCTTTGTAGTCCCACCTGATCGCCATCCACTTGAATTCTCCGCATTAACTTCACATCATCTGCAAACAAGGACACCTCTAAATCTATCCTTTCCGTCATGTCATTCACATATACCAGAAATAGCACAGGTCCAAGGACTGACCCTTCTGGAACTCTGCTCGTCACAGGCGCCCACTCTGACACCTCGTCACGTAACATCACTCGTTGTTTCCTTCCTGTCAGGTATTCTTTGATCCATTCCTGTTATTCCTGTCTGCTCCTCTAGCTTTTGCGCTAATCTCTTGTGTGGAACTGTGTCAAAAGCCTTCTTGCAGTCCAAAAAAATGCAGTCTACATACCCTCCTCTCTCTCTCTTGTCTTACTGCTGTCACCTTGTCGTAAAACTCCAGTAGGTTTGTGACAAAGAATTTCTCTTTCCTGAAATCGTGCTGGTTATCGTGTGTAATCTCACTTATTTCTAAGTGCTCCACCAGTCTTTTCCTGATAAGCTTCTCGATGACTTTGCATATTATTCATGTGAGTGTATGTGTGTGTGTGTATGTGTGTGTGTGTGTGTGTGTGTGTGTGTACTCACCTATTTGTGGTTGCAGGGGTCGAGTCATAGCTCCTGGCCCCGCCTCTTCATTGATTACTACTAGGTCCTCTCTCTCCCTCCTCCATGAGCTTTATCAAACCTCGTCTTAAAACTATGTATGGTTCCTGCCTCCACTACGTCACTACTTTATTCCACTTCCTGACAACTCAATGACTGAAGAAATACTTCTTAACTTCCCTTTCACTCATAGGAGTCTTCAACTTCCAATTGTGACCCCTTGTTTATGTGTCCCCTCTCTGGAACATCTTGTCTCTGTCCACCTTATCTATTCCTCGCAGTATTTTATATTTCGTTATCATGTTTCCCCTAACCTTCCTGTTCTCTAGTGTCGTCAGGCCGATTTCCCTTAACCTTTCTTCGTAGGACAATCCCCTTAGCTTTGGGACTAGTCTTGTTGCAAACCTTTGCACTTTCTCTAATTTCATGACCTGCTTGACCAGGTGTGGGTTCCAAACTGGTGCTGCATACTACAGTATGGGCCTGACGTATATGGTGTACAGAGTCTTGAACGATTCCTTAGTGAGGTATTGGAACACTATTCTTAGGTGTGTGTGTGTGTGTGTGTGTGTGTGTGCCCCTTGTTCTAATCCCCACACATCTATTCTGTCTTTACAGGCACACACCTTTCCTGCCCCTCCCACATACCTGTTCTGTCCCTCCAACACACCTGTTCAGCCTCTCTCACACACCACATGTACCGGTTAAACATAACTCACACACACACACACACAAACACACAGGAGGAGCTCAACTTGAGGTTTAAGGAAGTATTCACAGTGGAGGAAGGAAGGCAGCTGGGTAGACAGGACGGGGTGCGTCACCAACAAGGGATGTATCAAGTGCTAGAGGGCATACACACAACTGAGGAGGAGGTGAAGCAGTTACTCAGTGACCTTGATACCTCAAAGGCGATGGGTCCGGAAAATATCTCCAGGTGGGTTCTTCGGGAAGGAGCTGAGGTACTGAGTGTGCAACTTACCATAATATTCAACACATCCCTTGAAACTGGGCAGATACCTGAGGTATGGAAGAAGGCCAATGTAGTCCCCATCTTCAAAAAATGAGACAGACAAGAGGCACTAAACTATAGACCGGTGTCACTTACATGTATAGTGTGCAAAGTCCTGGAGAAAATCATCAGGAAAAGAATGGTGGAGCACCTCGAGCTGAACAGGATAATAAACACCAGACAGCACGGATTCCGGGAAGGCAAATCCTGTGTATCAAACCTCCTAGAGTTCTATGATAAAGTAACAGAGGTAAGGCAAGAGAGAGAAGGGTGGGTTGATTGCATTTTCCTGGACTGCAGGAAGGCCTTCGACACAGTTCCTCACATGAGATTAGTAAAGAAGTTGGAAGAACAAGCATGTATAACAGGAAGGGCACTGGAATGGATCAGGAATACCTCACAGGAGGCAACAACGGGTCATGGTGCGTGATGAGGTATCACAGTGGGCGCCTGTGACGAGCGGCGTACCGCAGGGGTCAGTCCTAGGACCAGTGTTATTCTTGGTATATGTAAACGACATGACGGATGGGATAGACTCAGAAGTGTCTCTGTTCGCAGATGATGTGAAATTAATGAGGAGAATCACATCGGAAGAGGACCAAGCGGGACTTCAAACAGACCTGGACAAGCTTGACATCTGGTCTAGCAACTGGCTTCTCGAATTCAATCCCACCAAATGCAAAGTCATGAAGATCGGAGAAGGGCAAAGAAGACCGCTGACAGAGTACAGGCTAGGCGGACAAAGTCTACAAACCTCGGCAAAGGAGAAAGACCTTGGGGTGAGTATAACGCCAAGCACGTCTCCGGAGGCACACATCAACCAGATAACTGCTGCAGCATATGGGCGACTGGCAAACCTAAGATTATCGTTCCGTTACCTAAACAAGGAATCGTTCAAGACACTGTACACCGTGTACGTCAGGCCCATACTAGAATATGCAGCACCAGTCTGGAACTCACACCTGGTCAAGCACGTAAAGAAACTAGAGAAAGTGCAAAGGTTTGTGACAAGGCTAGTTCCACAACTCAGGGGTCTGTCCTATGAAGAAAGGTTGAGGGAAATAGGACTAACAACACTGGAGGAAAGAAGGGTCAGAGGAGACATGATAACGACATACAAAATACTGCGGGGAATCGACAAGGTAGACAGTGACAGGATGTTCCAGAGAGGGAACACAGAAACAAGGGGACACAACTGGAAGCTGAAGACTCAGATGAGTCAAAGGGATGTTAGGAAGCATTTCTTCAGCTACAGAGTAGTCAGGAAGTGGAATAGTCTAGAGAAAGATATAGTGGAGGCAGGAACCATACATAGTTTTAAGACGAGGTATGATAAAGCTCATGGAGCAGGGAGAGCAGAGACCCAGTAGCAGACAGCGAAGAGGCGGGGCCAGGAGATGAGTCTCGACCCCTGCAACCACAATTAGGTGAGTACAATTAGGTGAGTACACCCTACAATGGATCAGGGAATACTTGTCAGGAAGACAGTAGCGAGTCATGGTACGTGGCGAGGTGTCAGAGTGGGCGCCAGTGACGAGCGGGGTTCCACAGGGGTCAGTCCTAGGACCGGTGCTGTTTCTGGTATTTGTGAACGACATGACGGAAGGAATAGACTCCGATGTGTCCCTGTTTGCAGATGATGTGAAGTTGATGAGAAGAATTCAATCGGACGAGGACCAGGCGGAACTACAAAGGGATATGGACAGACTGCAAGCCTGGTCCAGCAATTGGCTCCTGGAGTTCAACCCCACCAAGTGCAAAGTCATGAAGATTGGGGAAGGACAAAGAAGACCGCAGACGGAGTACAGTCTAGGAGGCCAGAGACTACAAACCTCAATCAAGGAAAAAGATCTTGAAGTGAGTAAAACACCAGGCACATCTCCTGAGGCGCACATCAACCAAATAACTGCTGCAGCATATGGGCGCCTAGCAAACCTAAGAACAGCATTCCGACATCTTAATAAAGAATCGTTCATGACCCTGTACACTGTGTACGTTAGGTCCATATTGGAGTATGCAGCACCACTTTGGAACCCACACTTAGCCAAGCACGTAAAGAAGCTAGAGAAAGTGCAAAGGTTTGCAACAAGACTAGTCCCGGAGCTAAGGGGTATGTCCTACGAGGAGAGGTTAAGGGAAATCGACCTGACGACACTGGAGGACAGGAGAGATAGGGGGGACATGATAACGACATATAAGATACTTAGAGGAACTGACAAGGTGGACAAAGACAGAATGTTCCAGAGATGGGACACAGCAACAACAGGACACAGTTGGAAGTTGAAGACTCAGATGAATCACAGGGATGTTAGGAAGTATTTCTTCAGTCACAGAGTGGTCGGGAAGTGGAATAGTTTGGGAAGTGATGTAGTGGAGGCAGGGTCCATTCATAGCTTTAAGAAGAGTTATGATAAAGCTCATGGCGCAGGGAGAGTGACCCAGTAGCGGCCAGTGAAGAGGCGGGGCCAGGAGCTATGACTCGACCCCTGCAACCACAACTTGATGAGAACTAGGTGAGTACACACACACACACACACACACACACACACACACACCACAGGGAGATCGATTGGGAAAACCTGGAGCCGCATGGGGGTCCCGAAACATGGAGACCCAAGATGATGGATGTGGTACTGGAAAACCTCATGCATCAACATGTCAGGGACACTACCAGAGAGAGAGGATCACGTGGTTCTGAGCTCTGAATACATAGTAGTGTTACAAGTGGAGAGGGTAACAGGAGTTGAATGGGAAAAGCCAAACTATAAAAGGGGGACTACACAGGTATGAGGAACTTCCTGCAGGAGGTTCAGTGGGACAGAGAAATGGTATGAAAGTCAGTAAACGAAATGATGGAATACGTAACAACAAAATGCAAGGAGGCAGATGAAAGGTTTGTTCCCAAGGGCAACAAAAATAATGGGAAGACCAGAACGAGCCCTTGGTTTACCCGAAGGTGTAGGGAGGCAAAAACTAAGTGCACTAGAGAATGGAAAAGGTACAGAAGGAAAAGGACCCAGGAAAATAAGGAAATTAGTCGAAGAGCCAGAAACGAGTATGCAAAGATAAGGAGGGAGGCCCAGCGACAGTACGAAAACAACATAGCATCGAAAGTCAAGTCTGACCCGAAATTGATGTATTGCCTCATTAGGAGGAAGACAACAGTCAAAGACCAGGTGATCAGGCTGAGGAAAGAAGGTGGAGAACTCACAAGAAATGATCAAGAGGTATGTGAGGAGCTCAACACGATATTCAAGGAGGCATTTACAGTGGAGACAGGGAGGACTCTGGGAAGACAGAACAGAGGAGGACATCAACAAGGAATATACCAATAAGTGTTGGATGACATACACACAACTGAGGAGGAGGTGAAGAAGCTGCTAAGTGACCTTGATACCTCAAAGGAGATGGGACCGGACAACATCTCCCCGTGGGTCCTTAGCGAGAGAGCAGAGATGCTGTGTGTGCACTAACCACAATCTTCAACACATCCCTTGCAACTACCTGAGGTATGGAAGACGCCAAATGTAGTTCCTATTTTTAAAAAAGGAGACAGAACCGAGGCACTAAACTATAGACCAGTGTCACTGACGTGTATAGTGTGCAAAGTCATGGAGAAGATTATCAGGGGGAGAGTGGTGGAGCACCTGGAACGGAACAAGATTATAAACGACAACCAGCACGGATTCATGGAAGGCAAATCCTGAGTCACAAATCTTCTGGAGTTCTATGACAAAGTAACAGAATTAAGACACGAGAGAGAGGGGTGGGTTGATTGCATTTTCTTGGACTGCAATAAGGCTTTCGACACAGTTCCTCACAAGAGATTAGTGCAGAAGCTAGAGGATCAGGAGAGTATAACAGGAAGGGCACTGCAATGGATGAGAGAATACCTGACAGGGAGGCAACAACGGGTCATGGTACGTGATGAGGTATCACAGTGGGCACCTGTAACGAGCGGGTTCCCACAGGGGTCAGTTTTAGGACCAGTTCTATTCTTAGTATAAGTGAATGACATGACGGAGGGGATAGACTCAGAAGTGTCCCTGTTCGCAGATGATGTGAAGTTAATGAGGAGAATTAAATCAGATGAGGATCAGTCAGGACTTCAAAGAGACTTGGACAGGCTGGACACGTGGTCCAATAACTGGCTTCTCGAATTTAACCCCGCCAAATGCAAAGTCATGAAGGTCGGGGAAGGGCAAAGAAGACCGCAGACAGAGTATAGGCTAGGTTGCCAAAGACTGCAAACCTCGCTCAAGGAGAAAGATCTTGGGGTGAGCACGTCTCCGGAAGCACACATCAACCAGATAACTGATGCAGCATATGAGCGCCTGGCAAACTTGAGAATAGCGTTCCGATACCTTAATAAGGAATCGTTCAAGACACTGTACACCGTGTACGTCAGGCCCATACTAGAGTATGCAGCACCAGTTTGGAACCCACACCTGGTCAAGCACGTCAAGAAATTAGAGAAAGTGCAAAGGTTTGCGACAAGGTTAGTTCCAGAGATAAGGGGAATGTCCTACGAAGAAAGGTTAAGGGAAATCGGCCTGACAACACTGGAGGACAGGAGGGTTAGGGAAGACATGATAACGACATACAAAATACTGCGTGGAATAGACAAGGTGGATGGAGACAGGATGTTCCAGAGAGGGGACACAGAAACAAGGGGTCACAATTGGAAGTTGAAGACTCAGATGAGTCAAAGGGATGTTAGGAAGTATTTCTTCAGCCATAGAGTAGTCAGGAAGTGGAATAGTCTAGCAAGTGATGTAGTGGAGGCAGGAACCACACATAGCTTTAAGACGAGGTATGATAAAGCTCGTGGAGCAGGGAGATAGAGGACCCAGTAGCGATCAGTGAAGAGGCGGGGCCAGGAGCTGAGTCTCGACCCTTGCAACCACAATTAGGTGAGTACACACACACTCCTATGAGTCAAAGGAATATTAGGAAGTTTGTCTTTAGTCACAGAGTTGTCAGGAATTGGAATTGTCTTGCAAGTGAGGTAGTGGAGGCAGGAACCATACATAGCTTCAAGACGAGGTATGATAAAGCTCATGGAGCAGGGAGAGAGAGGACCTAGTAGCGGTCAGTGAAGAGGCGGGGCCAGAAGCTGAGTTCGACCCCTGCAACCACAAATAGGTGAGGCAAATAGGTGAGTACACACACACACAGCTAATGAAATGATGGAGAATGTAACTGGAAAGTGTTGGGAGGCAGAGGAGAGACTGATATTCAAAGGAAGAAGTAATAGCAAGAACTGAGACGACCCAGATGGCCACCCGGAAGGGCAGAGTGGCTAAAGTTAAAAGTGTTAGTGCATGAAAAAAATATAGAAGGTAAAGTACACAGGAAAACAAGGAAGTAAGTAGAAGAGCTAGAAAAAAATATGCATGAGTAAGACCAGAGGCTCAGCAATAACTTGAGAATGACATACTAACGAAAGCAAAATCCGACCCAAAGTTGCTACACAGCCACATCAGGAGGTAAACAAGTGAAGGACCAGGTAATCAGGTTGAGGAAGGAAGGAGGATAGCTCACTAGAAATGCCCAGGAAGTCCGTGAGGAGCTCAGCGAAAAATTTAAGGCATTTTCGGAGGAAACTGGGAAGATACCAAAGATTCAAAGAGGTTGAGTGCACCAGCAAGTACTGTATAGAATACATAAGTCAGGTGAAGAGGTCTACCTGGAGTCTACCTGGAGGGTATTCCGGGGATCAACGCCCCCTTGGCCCGGTCCATAACCAGGCCTCCTGGTGGATCAGGGCCTGATCAACGAGGCTGTTACAGCTGGCCGTACGCAGTCCAACGTTCGAACCACAGCCTGGCTGATCTGGCACTGACTTTAGGTATCTGTCCAGCTCCCTCTTGAAGACAACCAGGGGTCTATTAGTAATTCTCCTTATGGCTGGTGGGAGGCTGTTGAACAGTCTTGGGCCCCGGACACTTATTGTGTTTTCTCTTTGTATACTAATGGCGCCCCTACTTTTCACTGGAGGTATGTTGCATCGCCTGCCAAGTCTTTTGCTTCCGTAGAGAGTTATTTCTGTGAGGAAACTGTTGTATGAGCTAGTTACCTCGATGGCATGGGATAATGTGTCTCCGTGAGTCCTGATAGAGGGAACAGAATAACTGCATGAGGCGCTGATCACAATTTTCAAGTCAATCGATACAGGACAACTGCTACAGGTGTGGAACACTGTAAATGTAGATTCGATATTTAAGGAAGGGGACACACAAGTAGCGTTAAACTACACGTTAATGCCAATGGCATGCACAGTACGTAAAGTTATAGAGAAAATAATAGGAGAAGAATGCTGCAGCACCGAGCAAGGAGCAGGTTCACTAACAACAACCAGTAGAGCATTAGAGATGGAAAATCCTGCCTCATAAACCTACTAGAGTTCTGCAACAAGGTACCAGTAGTAAGGCAGGAGAGAGAGAGAGAGAGAGAGAGAGAGAGAGAGAGAGAGAGAGAGAGAGAGAGAGAGAGAGAGAGAGAGAGAGAGAGAGAGAGAGAGAGAGAGAGAGAAAGAGAGAGAGAGAGAGAGAGAGAGAGACAGAGAGACAGATGGGTAGGTTGCATATTTATGAACTGTATGAAAATTTTTGACAAAGTACCACACAAGGTAGAAGAGTCGTCAGGAACACAAGGACGACACTACATTGACACGAGGAATACTTAACAGGAAGGAAACAGAGAGTGATTGTCAGTAACGAGGTGTCAGAATGAGTGCGTGTGGGGATCCACAAAGATAAGTGCTGGAATCAGTTCTATTTCTTGTGTACATGAAAGACATGACGGAAGAGATAGTTGTATCTCTGTTCTCAGATGATGTAGAACTAACTCGAATATAAACAGGTGAGGACCAGGATAAACTACAAATGAACCTGAACAAGCTGCAGGTATGGTCTGACAATTGGCTGTTAGAATTTAACCCCAGCAAATACAAAGTTATGAAGATCGGTATGTGAATTAGATACAATTTTTTTTATGTGTCTTATTCACATGTCGGTATATTTTACTTTTGATGTACCTTATGGAGACTGGAAACGGACGAAGAAGACCGCAAATGAAATACAGGCGCGGGGGACAAAGGCTACAAACCTCACTCAAGGAGAAGGATCTCGAAGTGAGCACTGTACCGAGCATATTGCCTGACGCACTCCTCAACAGAAAAACTGCTACATCAAATGCACGTCTTGCAAGTCATGCACGTCTTGCAAGTCATGCACGTCTTGCAAGTCTAGGATTAGCTTCACGACACTATATGTGGCGTATATCAAGTCCATGTTGAGGTATGCAGCACCAGTAAGGAAAAAACACCTGATCAAGTATGTCAAGAAACTAGAGAAGGGAAGAGGTTAGCAGTGAGACTAGGCCTATGAAGAGAGACTGGGGGAGCTAAACCTGATGACATTAGAAGACGGAAAGGCATTGAGTAGCATGATAATGAAAATCGAAATACTGAAAGAAACTGACATGGTGGACAGGGACAGATTGGTCGAGAGACTTGGAACAGGAACGCAAGGGCACAGCTGAAAGTTGAAAATATAGACGAGTCACAGGGATATTAGGAAGTATTTCTTCAGCTGTAGAGTAGACAGGACGTAGAAGAACCGGGACAGCGAAGTGATACAAGCAGGATCCATAAATAGCTTTAAGAACTGGTATGATAGCGCTCACGCAGACAGGAGAGTGAACTCAGTAGCCACCAGCGGGGAGTCAGAGTCTCGACCCTCTACACACAACTTGACGAGTACAAGTCGGTGAGTACACACGCACACTCACACACACTCACACACACTCACACACACTCACACACACACACACACACACACACACACACACACACACTCACACACACTCACACACACACACACACACACACACACACACACACATACACACACACACACACACACACACACTCACACACACACATGTGTTCTTGTTACACACCTGCATTGACAAACACCCTCACCGGCCTCTCTCTCTCTCTCTCTCTCTCTCTCTCTCTCTCTCTCTCTCTCTCTCTCTCTCTCTCTCTCTCTCTCTCTCTCTCTCTCTCTCTCTCTCAGACATACACTACACGCCCCGATGGCATGGTGGCTAGCGCTCTTGCTTCACGCACGGAGGGCCCGGGTTCAATTCCCGGCGGGGCCGAAACATTTCGAAGTGTTTCGTTACACACACACACACACACACACATACATACAACAGGCCTAGTGTCTAATTGACATGTGCCTAGGACAAAATGGTAACTAACTAACACACTAACACACACACACACACACACACACACACACACACACACACACACACACACAGAAAGTGCAAAGGTTTGCGACAAGGTTAGTTCCACAACTCAGGGGTCTGTCTTATGAAGAAAGATTGAGGGAAATAGGACTAACAACACTGGAGGAAAGAAGGGTCAGAGGAGACATGATAACGACATACAAAATACTGTAGGGAATTGACAAGGTAGATAGTGACAGGATGTTTCAGAGAGGGAACACAGAAACAAGGGGACACAACTGGAAGCTGAAGACTCAGATGAGTCAAAGGGATGTCAGGAAACATTTCTTCAGCCACAGAGTAGTCAGGAAGTGGAATAGTCTAGAGAAAGATATAGTGGAGGCAGGAACCATACATAGTTTTAAGACAAGGTATGATAAAGCTCATGGAGCAGGGAGAGCAGAGACCCAGTAGCAGACAGCGAAGAGGCGGGGCCAGGAGCTGAGTCTCGACCCCTGCAACCACAATTAGGTGAGTACACACACACACACACACACACACACATACATACACCCACAGTATGTTTTAAGAAGAAGTATGACAAAGCTCATGGTGCAGGGAGAGTGACCCAGTAGCGGCCATTGAAGAGGCGGGGCCAGAGCTATGACTCGACCCCTGCAACCACAGAGAAGACCGCAGACAAAGTAGTCTAGGTGGCCAAAGACTGCAAACCTCACTCAAGGAAAAAGATCTCGGTGTGAGTATAATACCGAGCACATCTCCTGAGGCACACATCAACCAGATAACTGCTGCAGCATACGGGCGGCTGGCAAACCTAAGAATAGCGTTCCGATACCTCAGTAAGGAATCATTCAAGACTCTGTACACCATATACGTCAGTTCCATATTGGAGTATGCAGCACCAGTTTGGAACCCACACCTGGTCAAGCAAGTCGTGAAATTAGAGAAAGTGCAAAGTTTTGCAACAAGACTAGTCCCAGAGCTAAGGGGATTGTCCTTTTATGAAAGGTTAAGGGAAATCGGCCTGACGACACTGGAGGACAGGAGGGTCACAGGAGACATGATAACGACATATAAAATACTGCGAGGAATTGACAAGGTAGACAAAGACAGGATGTTCCAGAGATGGGACACAGAAACATTGGGTCACAATTGAAAGTTGAAGACTCCTATGAGTCAAAGGGATGTTAGGAAGTATTTCTTCAGTCATAGAGTTGTCAGGAAGTGGAATAGCCTAGAAAGTGACGTAGTGGAGGGTGGAACCATACATAGTTTTAAGACGAGGTTTGATAAAGCTCATGGAGCAGGGAGAGGACATAGTAGAAATCAGCGAAGAGGCGGGGCCAGGAGCTATGACTCGACCCCTGCAACCACAAATAGCTGAGTACGAATAGGTGAATACACACACACACACACAACTGATCTTCAATTCTTCCTGGACAGGTTATGGGCATCTGGACTGGCTTCGTACCCTTCCCTAGACTAGTTCCACAATCTTTCAATGGAGAAGATACCTCTTGGAAAGGCTCCATACCCTCCGTATCCAACTGGATTGGCTTCATAATTCAGTTCAATGCAGTCTGGACTCCACTGCTTTTTCATTACTGCCTGCATGAAGCTGCAGTGACTGATGGACTGAAGCTGCAGTGACTGACGGACTATAGCTGAGGTGACTGATGGACTGAAGCTGCAGTGACTGATGGACTATACCTGAGGTGACTGATGGACTGAAGTTGCAGTGACTGATGGACTGAAGCTGCAGTGACTGACGGACTATAGCTGAGGTGACTGATGGACTGAAGTTGCAGTGACTGATGGACTGAAGCTGCAGTGACTGACGGACAGAAGCTACAGTGACTGACGGACAGAAGCTGCAGTGACTGACGGACAGAAGCTGCAGTGACTGACGGCCTATAACTGCAGTGACTGACGAACAGAAGCTCCAGTGACTGACGGACTGAAGCTGCAGTGACTGACGGACTGAAGCTGCAGTGACTGACGGACTGAAGCTGCAGTGACTGACGGACTGAAGCTGCAGTGACTGACGGACTGAAGCTGCAGTGACTGACGGACTGAAGCTGCAGTGACTGACGGACTGAAGCTGTAGTGACTGACGGACTGAAGCTGTAGTGACTGACGGAATGAAGCTGTAGTGACTGACGGACTGAAGCTGTAGTGACTGACGGACTGAAGCTGCAGTGACTGACGGACTGAAGCTGTAGTGACTGACGGACTGAAGCTGCAGTGACTGACGGACTGAAGCTGCAGTGACTGACGGACTGAAGCTGCAGTGACTGACGGACTGGAACTGTAGTGACTGACAGACTGAAACTGCAATGACTGACGGACTGAAGCTGCAGTGACTGACGGACTGAAGCTGCAGTGACTGACGGACAGAAGCTGCAATGACTGACGGACTGAAGCTGCAGTGACTGACGGACTGAAACTGCAGTGACTGACGGACTGAAACTGCAGTGACTGACAGACAGAAGCTGCAGTGACTGACAGACAGAAGCTGCAGTGACTGACGGACTGAAGCTGCAGTGACTGACGGACTGAAGCTGCAGTGACTGGCGGACTGAAGCTGCAGTGACTGACAGACTGAAACTGCAGTGACTGACAGACAGAAGCTGCAGTGACTGACAGACAGAAGCTGCAGTGACTGACGGACTGAAGCTGCAGTGACTGACGGACTGAAACTGCAGTGACTGACAGACAGAAGCTGCAGTAACTGACAGACAGAAGCTGCAGTGACTGACGGACTGAAGCTGCAGTGACTGACAGACAGAAGCTGCAGTGACAGACGGACTGAAGCTGCAGTGACTGGCGGACTGAAGCTGCAGTGACTGACAGACAGAAGCTGCAGTGACTGACGGACTGAAGCTGCAGTGACTGACGGACTGAAGCTGCAGTGACTGGCGGACTGAAGCTGCAGTGACTGACAGACAGAAGCTGCAGTGACTGACGGACTGGAACTGTAGTGACTGACGGACTGAAGCTGCAGTGACTGACGGATTGAAGCTGCAGTGACTGACAGACAGAAGCTGCAGTGACTGACGGATTGAAGCTGCAGTGACTGACAGACAGAAGCTGCAGTGACTGGCGGACTGAAGCTGCAGTGACTGACGGATTGAAGCTGCAGTGACTGACAGACAGAAGTTGCAGTGACTGACGGACAGAAACTGCAGTGACTGACCGACTGAAGTTGCAGTGACTTACCGACTATAGCTGCAGTGACTGACCGACTGAAGCTGCAGTGACTGACGGACTGAAACTGCAGTGACCGACGGACTGAAGTTGCAGTGACTTACCGACTATAGCTGCAGTGACTGACGGACAGAAGCTGGTTCCTCGCCGCTGTACCAGATTTCCAAAAGACATATGAACATGTAAACACACACACACACACACACACACACACACACACACACACACACACACACCTAGTGTCTAATTGACATGTGCCTAGGACAAAATGGTAACTAACTAACTAACTAACACACCTGTAATGCTCTCCCTCCTTCCCCAACTCATCTGCCATGGCGTCCCCCTCCCTACCCCCTATCCTTCCACTGGCACGTATTTTTAAAGAGAAATTGAGCACTACCCTAACCCACCCCCGCCCCCGCCCCCCGTGGTTCATCATAAGACAATGTGCTGACTGGTTGTCCATCCCGACTACCACAGTAGTCAGTCCATCCCGACTACCACAGTAGTCAGTCCATCCCGACTACCACAGTAGTCAGTCCATCCCGACTACCACAGTAGTCAGTCCATCCCGACTACCACAGTAGTCAGTCCATCCCGACTACCACAGTAGTCAGTCCATCCCGACTACCACAGTAGTCAGTCCATCCCGACTACCACAGTAGTCAGTCCATCCCGACTACCACAGTAGTTAGTCCATCCCGACTACCACAGTAGTCAGTCCATCCCGACTACCACAGTAGTCAGTCCATCCCGACTACCACAGTAGTCAGTCCATCCCGACTACCACAGTAGTCAGTCCATCCCGACTACCACAGTAGTCAATCCATCCCATCCCGACTATCACATTAGTCAGTCCATCCCGACTACCACAGTAGTCAATCCATCCCATCCCGACTACCACATTAGTCAGTCCATCCCATCCCGACTACCACAGTAGTCAGTCCATCCCATCCCGACTACCACAGTAGTCAGTCCATCCCAACCTGACTACCACAGTAGTCAGTCCATCCCATCCCGACTACCACAGTAGTGTCAGTCCATCCCATCCCGACTACCACAGTAGTCAGTCCATCCCATCCCGACTACCACAGTAGTCAGTCCATCCCATCCCGACTACCACAGTAGTCAGTCCATCCCATCCCGACTACCACAGTAGTCAGTCCATCCCAACCTGACTACCACAGTAGTGTCAGTCCATCCCATCCCGACTACCACAGCAGTCAGTCCATCCCATCCCGACTACCACAGCAGTCAGTCCATCCCATCCCGACTACCACAGCGGTCGAATCATCAGCCTCCGACCACTACAGCGGTCGAATCATCAGCTCCCGACCACCACAGCGGTCCGATCATCCGCTCCCGACCACCACAGCGGTCGGATCATCAGTTCCCGACCACCACAGCGGTCGGATCATCAGTTCCCGACCACCACAGCGGTCGGATCATCCGCTCCCGACCACCGAAGCTACTAACGTGCCCCTCAGCCGTGCTCAAGCCTGGACCCACGTAAACATTCACTCCATCTCACTCATCAAGACAAACACGGCAGTGTGTGTGTTTCTTAACTAGCGAGCGGAGGATCGAGCCCACAACCATCACCACCACCCTCCGCAACCCACAACGGGTTTAGCGCTTCACAAAAAAAAAAAAAAGTAAACACACCCCAAAGAAAATCACTTTTCACATCGTAATACGTTTTTTCTCTCTCACTTAAAAATATCGTTGAAATGTTTCTCACTAGCGGTGAGCGGATAGCACAACGCTGGTTTTTGTTTAATCACGTTACTCCCGCATGGAACCTTGGTAATGCGTAACATTTTTCCGTGCGTAAGATCACTTAGGCGTTTTTGAGATCACATGGATGACACTGCTTATCTGTTATAATCAGTGGAGGTGGACACTGACTTGTGTGAGTGACCTGTGTGTGTACAGGTGACACAGTGTAGCGAGAACACCTGAGAGACAGGAGAAATAACAAGAGAGGAGAGGGGGAAGGGAGGCAGGAGGAGAAGGGAGGGACAGAGGAGAAAAAGGAAGGGTGAGAGATGAGGACAGGGAAGAAAAGAGAGATCGAGAGAGAAAGAGAGAGAGGAGAGGTGCGAGTGAGAGAGAGAGGAGGTGAGAGCAGAACACCAGCCACCCCTACCTGGTACACGGCTGATACTGCATGAGTCTCCCTTCACCAGCCTACACCACCTCCACCTCCGCCACCTCTCTTCCTCCTCCTCCTCCTCCTCCTCCTCCTCCTCCTACTCCTATTCGTCCTACTCTTCCTCCTCACTTTCGTACTCTTCCGCTTCCTCTTACTCTTTTTCATCTTCCTCCTCCTGCTCCTGCAGCAGTACTTATATCAAGACCCAGTGAAAACAGTCTCCAGCAGTCTTGATATAAGCCCAAGCAGTCTTGATATAAGACCAAGCAGTCTTGATATAAGACCAAGCAGTCTGATAAGCCTATTACAAATGTTTAAGCTGTACCGTCTTAGAAAGCCTACCATGTGACTAAAGACGCGTGAATAGACATTTAGGACATTACGGACACATTTGAGTCCTAGGACCCCGGTCACTCCGAGTACATACAGATCCTGAGAAACACACGTTCGTATAATTCAAAATCTTATTTTTGTTTTTAGTGGATGAGTAAGCCAGTGGAAGGTCTTGGTCAGATAACCAAAAGCACCAGTGAGACCCACGAATCTTACCTAACCTAACATAGGTTTTCATAGGCAAAGATGCATTTGAGTGGGCGAGGTGAGGTGAATCAGTGAGGTCACCTGATGGCTGTCTTGAGGTAGGTGGATGAGTGGGTGGATGAGTGGGTGGGTGGGTGGATGAGTGGGTGGATGAGTGGGTGGGTGGGTGGATGAGTGGGTGGGTGGGTGGATGAGTGGGTGGATGAGTGGGTGGGTGGGTGGATAGGCTTGTTCAAGAAACATGTATGTCAACGTGACTAATATGTCATAACTTGCTGGTGTCTGAACTACTGTAATTGTTGTCACAACCAGAGATGCTTCTAAGGACCCGCGTCTCCTTAAGTCCGTCTCCCTCATCACCAACTGCACTTTAATATCATCAAATGTTCCTGTGTCTCTGTACCACTCTTACCACCACTACTGCCACCACTACTGCCACCACCACTACTGCCACCACCACCACTACTACCACCACTACTGCCACCACTACTGCCACCACCACTACTGCCACAACCACTACTGCCACCACCACCACTACTGCGCCACACCACATGACTGCCACCACTACTGGCACTCACTCACTCACTAAATGCTCACACTTACTGCCACCACACTACTGCCACCACCACTACTGCCATCACCACGCACTACTACCAACCACTACTGCCACTCTACCACCACTACTGCCACCACTACTGCCACCACCACTACTGCCACCACCACTGCCACCACCACTACTGCCACCACCACTACTGCACCACCACTACTGCCACCACCACTACTGCCACCACCACTACTGCCACCACCACTACTGCCACCACTACTGCCACCACCACCACTACTGCCACCACCACTACTCCACCACCACAACCACTACTGCCACCACCACTACTGACCACCACCACTACTCACCACCACCACCACTACTGTCACCACCACTACTGCCACCACCACTCTACCACCACCACCACCACTACTGCCACCACTACTGCCACCACCACCACTACTGCCACCACCACCACTACTGCCACCACCACTACTGCCACCACCACCACTACTGCCACCACCACTACTACCACCACCACCACCACTACTGCCACCACCACTACTGCCACCACTACTGCCACCACCACCACTACTGCCACCACCACCACTACTGCCACCACAACCACTACTGCTACCACCACCACTACTGCCACCACCACCACTACTGCCGCCACCACCACCACTACTGCCACCACTACTGGCACCACCACCACTACTGCCACCACCACTACTACCACCACCACTACTGCCACCATTACCACTACTGCCACCACTACTACCACCACCACCACTACTGCTACCACCACCACTACTGCCACCACAACCACTACTGCTACCTCCACCACTACTGCCACCACCACCACTACTGCCACCATCACCACTACTGCCACCACCACCACTACTGCCACCACCACCACTACTGCCACCACCACCACTACTGCCACCACTACTGCCACCACCACCACTACTGCCACCACTACTGCCCCCACCACCACTACTGCCACCACCACCACTACTGCCATCACCACCACCACTACCACCACCACCACCACCACTACTGCCACCACCACTACTGCCACCACTACTGCCACCACTACCACCACCACCACTACCACCACCACCACCACTACTGCCACAACCACTACTGCCACACCACTACTGCCACCACCACCACTACTGCCACCACCACCACCACTACCACCACCACCACCACTACTGCCACCACCACTACTACCACCACCACTACTACCACCACCACTACTGCCGCACGCACACCACTGCCACTACTGCCACCACCACTGCCACTACTGCCGCCACCACCACCACCACCACCACCACTACAACCACCACCACTGCCACTACTGCCACCACCACCACCATTACTACCACCACCACCACCACTGCCACTACTGCCATCACCACCACTACTACCATAACTACTGCCACCACCACCACTACACCCTCCACCAATGCTACTACTGTCACCACCACCACTACTACCGCTACTACTGTCACCACCACCACTACTACCACCACTACTGCCACTATCACCACTACTACCAGTTGCATTACTGATGAGGTTGTAGTTGATAGTGGTGGTGGTGATGATGACTGTGGTTGAATTGATAATGGTTATTATGGTAGTAGTGGTGGTGCTAGTAGTAGTGGTGGTGGTGCTAGTAGTAATGGTGGTGCTAGTAGTAGTGGTGGTGGTGGTGATTTTAGTGGTGGTTGTGATGGTGATGATTATTGTGGTGGTAATAGTGAGAGTGATAGGTATTACCTGCGTCAGTTTTGTTTGTTTGTTTGTTTGTTTAATTCATACTAAGAGCTAAACACATGTCATTTATTGCAAGACGTGGTGGAGGCTCGATCCTCCGCCTACTGAGCGCGGGACAGATATATGTGCATTTTGCTTTCACATGGTGAACCAAAAATCTTGAAGTCATGTTTGCCAGATGTAAACAAGGAAATTAAAGTTTGTGATGTAGAACCCTAGATTGATTAGTAACTGTGATCAGAGACGGCTAGTGGTGATATTCAACCATAGATTGATTGGTGACTGTTAACAGAGACGTCTAGTGGTGATATTCAACCCTAGATTGATTAGTGACTGTTAACAGAGACGTCTAGTGGTGATATTCAACCCTAGATTGACTAGTAACTGTGATCAGAGACGTCTAATGGTGATATTCAACCCTAGATTGATTAGTAACTGTGATCAGAGACGTCTAATGGTGATATTCAACCCTAGATTGACTAGTAACTGTGATCAGAGACGTCTAGTGGTGATATTCAATCCTAGATTGACTAGTAACTGTGATCATAGACGTCTAGTGGTGATATTCAACCCTAGATTGATTAGTGACTGTTAACAGAGACGTCTAGTGGTGATATTCAACCCTAGATTGATTAGTGACTGTTAACAGAGACGTCTAGTGGTGATATTCAACCCTAGATTGATTAGTGACTGTTAACAGAGACGTCTAGTGGTGATATTCAACCCTAGATTGACTAGTAACTGTGATCAGAGACGTCTAGTGGGATATTCAACCCTAGATTGATTAGTAACTGTGATCAGAGACGTCTAATGGTGATATTCAACCCTAGATTGATTAGTGACTGTTAACAGAGACGTCTAGTGGTGATATTCAATCCTAGATTGATTAGTGACTGTTAACAGAGACGTCTAGTGGTGATATTCAACCCTAGATTGATTAGTAACTGTGATCAGAGACGTCTAGTGGTGATATTCAACCCTAGATTGACTAGTAACTGTGATCAGAGACGTCTACTGGTGATATTCAACCCTAGATTGATTAGTAACTGTGATCAGATACGTCTAGTGGTGATATTCAACCCTAGATTGATTAGTAACTGTGATCAGAGACGTCTACTGGTGATATTCAACCCTAGATTGACTAGTAACTGTGATCAGAGACGTCTAGTGGTGATATTCAACCCTAGTTTGATTAGTAACTGTGATCAGAGACGTCTAGTGGTGATATTCAACCCTAGATCGACTAGTAACTGTGATCAGAGACGTCTAGTGGTGATATTCAACCCTAGATCGACTAGTAACTGTGATCAGAGACGTCTACTGGTGATATTCAACCCTAGATTGATTAGTGACTGTTATCAGAAACGTCTAGTGGTGATATTCAACCCTAGATCGAGTAGTAACTGTGAACAGAAACGTCTAGTGGTGATATTCAGTGTTATACTGATTAGCGTCAGTGATCAGAGACGTATTGTGGTGATTTACAATATTAGATTAATTGGTGACTGTGATCAGAGACGTCTAGTGCAAGTATACATCCCTAGATTGATTGGCGACTGATTGGTGTGCTGTGGCATTCCGATTTGCCAGGAGAGAGCTGGTGGACTGCTTTATTTATCTCGTCTGTAGTAATTGTCTCAGCAAAGCAGACTCTCTCAGGGCGTCAGCTGGCGCACACCCTTTCGTAACCTCTGGTACTCTGTGGTTTTTGGGATTTTACTGTTTAATTTTAATTTGGCTTGTATTGAAATCCTTGTGCATTTGTAAATAATGTATATAATGATTTAGTGAAGGGAAAATATATATAAAAAACACACAAGCTATTACTCAACTCTAATTTCTTACCTTGTTGAGAAGTATCTGGCACACTGTTTTTGCTGACAACACAACCCAGCACTGCAGACCTGCAACACTAGTACTGCAGGAGGAGGAGGAAGAGGAGTTGAAAAAGAAGAAGAAGAAAAGAAAGGAGGAACATTGCAACAGGCCTATTGGCCCATATTGGGCAAGTCCTTCTCAAATCCAACCCACTAACAAAAATATTTGCGCTCGACTCATTTTCAAGGATACCCAAACAATAAGCTTGGGTATCAAGAAGAAGAAGAAGAAGAAGAAGAAGAAGAAGAGGCTCAGCAGCGTGAAGGGCGGAGTATGACACTGAACAATAAAGACAAAATACAATTCACAACCAAATTACCTTTTTTAAAGATGAGAGTAAAGAAGGTGACCTCGTGTCCCCCCTTCACTTCCCCTCCCTACCTCCCTTCCAACTCCCTCCCTCCCTCCCCCCTTCTTCCCTACCTCTCTTCCTTCCCTCCTCTCCCTTATTCTCTCCACTTCACATATTTCTGGAACAGAACACAGTAGGCCAACACCGCAAGTGTTGTCACCATGCCAACTGCCTCAATACACAACCCTACCTTTATGTATAGCGGCAATGGTGCCAACAACAACAATGGTGCCAACAACAATGGTGCCAACAACAATGGTGCCAACAACAACAATGGTGCCAACAACAATGGTGCCAACAACAATGGTGCCAACAACAACAATGGTGCCAACAACAATGGTGCCAACAACAATGGTGCCAACAACAACAATGGTGCCAACAACAACAATGGTGCCAACAACAACAGTGGTGCCAACAACAACAATGGTGCCAACAACAATGGTGCCAACAACAACAATTATGCCAACAACAACAATGGTGCCAACAACAACAATGGTGCCAACAACAACAATGGTGCCAACAACAACAATGGTGCCAACAACAACAATGGTGCCAACAACAACAATGGTGCCAACAACAATGGTGCCAACAACAACAATGGTGCCAACAACAACAATGGTGCCAACAACAACAATGGTGCAAACAACAACAATGGTGCCAACAACAACAATGGTGCCAACAACAACAATGGTGCCAACAACAACAACACTTGCTGAAAATTTCATGCAAATACTTTGGAAAAAAAAGTAATGTGCTGCAGTTATCCATCGGTTTTGGAACCATACTGAAGCATCCCAGTTCACAGCATCTTCAAAACACATTGTAACTCACCAACATATTACAAATGCCTTTCCTTCGTGTGTGTACTCACCTAATTGTACACACCTAATTGTGGTTGCAGGGGTCGATACTCAGCTCCTGGCCCCGCCTCTTCGCTGTCTGCTACTGGGTCTCTGCTCTCCCTGCTCCATGAGCTTTATCATACCTTGTCTTAAAACTATGTATGGTTCCTGCCTCCACTATATCTTTCTCTAGACTATTCCACTTCCTGACTACTCTGTGGCTGAAGAAATTCTTCCTAACATCCCTTTGACTCATCTGAGTCTTCAGCTTCCAGTTGTGTCCCCTTGTTTCTGTGTTCCCTCTCTGGAACATCCTGTCACTGTCTACCTTGTCAATTCCCCACAGTATTTTGTATGTCGTTATCATGTCTCCTCTGACCCTTCTTTCCTCCAGTGTTGTTAGTCCTATTTCCCTCAACCTTTCTTCATAAGACAGACCCCTGAGTTGTGGAACTAACCATGTCGCAAACCTTTGCACTTTCTCTAGTTTCTTTACGTGCTTGACCAGGTGTGGGTTCCAGACTGGTGCTGCATATTCTAGTATAGGCCTGACGTACACGGTGTGTGTGTGTGTGTGTGTGAGTGTTAGTTAGTTACCATTTTGTCCTAGGCACATGTCTATTAGACACTAGGCCTGTTGTACGTGCGTGTGTGTGTTTAAGGAAACACATCGAAATGTTTCCGCCCCGCCGGGAATTGAACCCGGGCGTGTACTCACCTAATTGTGGTTGCAGGGGTCGAGACTCAGCTCCTGGTGTGTGTGTGTGTGTGTGTGTGTGTATGTGTGTGTGTGTGTGTATGTTTGTGTGTGTGTGTGTGTATACTCACCTAGTTGTACTCACCTAGTTGTGGTTGCAGGGGTCGAGTCATAGCTCCTGGCCCCGCCTCTTCATTGGCCGCTACTGGGTCACGCTCCCTGCTCCATGAGCTTTATCATACCTCTCCTTAAAGCTATGTATGGAACCTGCCTCCACTACATCGCTTCCCAAGCTATTCCACTTCCCGACCACTCTATGACTGAAGAAATACTTCCTAACATCCCTGTGATTCATTTGAGTCTTCAACTTCCAACTGTGTCCCTTTGTTGCTGTGTCCCATCTTTGGAACATTCTGTCTCTGTCCACCTTGTCGATTCCTCTCAGTATCTTATATGTCGTTATCATGTCCTCCCTATCTCTCCTGTCCTCCAGTGTCGTCAGGTCGATTTCCCTTAACCTCTCCTCGTAGGACATACCCCTTAGCTCCGGGACTAGTCTTGTTGCAAACCTTTGCACTTTCTCTAGCTTCTTTACGTGCTTGGCTAGATGTGGGGTCCAAACTGGTGCTGCATACTCCAGTATGGGCCTAACGTACACAGTGTACAGGGTCCTGAACGATTCTTTATTAAGATGTCGGAATGCTGTTCTTAGGTTATTTGGTTGATGTGTGCCTCAGAAGATGTGCCTGGTGTTATACTCACCCCAAGATCTTTTTCCTTGATATAGGTGTGTAGTCTCTGGCCCCCTAGACTGTACTCCGTCTGCGGTCATCTTTGTCCTTCCCTAATCTTCATGACTTTGCACTTGGTGGGGTTGAACTCCAGGAGCCAATTGCTGGACCAGGCTTGCATCCTGTCCAGATCCCTTTGTAGTTCCGCCTGGTCCTCGCCCGATTGAATTCTTCTCATGAACTTCACATCATCTGCAAACAGGGATACTTCGGAGTCTATTCCTTCCGTCATATCGTTCACAAATACCAGAAACAGCACCGGTCCTAGGACTGACCCCTGTGGAACCCCACTCGTCACCGGCGCCCACTCTGACACCTCGCCACGTACCATGACTCTCTGCTGTCTTCCTGACAGGTATTCCCTGATCCATTGTAGTGCCTTTCCTGTTATCCCTGCCTGGTCCTCCAGCTTATGCACTAATCTCTTGTGTGGAACTGTGTCAAACGCCTTCTTACAGTCCAGGAATATGCAATCTACCCACCCCTCTCTCTCTTGTCTTACTGCTGTCACCCTGTCGTAGAACTCCTGTAGGTTTGTGACACAGGATTTCCCGTCCCTGAAACCGTGTTGGCCGTCGTTGATAAGCTCATTCCTTTCTAGGTGTTCCACCACTCTTCTCCTGATCTTCTCCATGACCTTGCATACTATACATGTCAGTGACACTGGTCTGTAGTTTAGTGTTACGTTCCTGTCTCCTTTTTTAAAGATTGGAACTACATTTGCTGTCTTCCATACCTCAGGTAGTTGCCCTGTTTCGATAGACGTGTTGAAGATTGTTGTTAGGGGTACACATAGCTCCTCAGCTCCCTCTCTGAGGACCCATGGAGAAATGTTATCCGGTCCCATCGCCTTTGAGGTATCCAGCTCGCTTAGTAGCCTCTTCACTTCCTCCTCAGTTGTGTGTATTGTGTCCAGCACTTGATGGTGTACCCTACCTCTCCTCCTTTCTGGAGGCCCTTCTATCTCCTCTGTGAACACCTCTTTGAATCTCATGTTGAGCTCCTCACACACTTCGCTGTCATTTCTTGTGACCTCCCCTCCTTCCTTCCTCAGCCTGATCACCTGGTCCTTGACTGTTGTTCTCCTCCTGATGTGACTGTACAACAGCTTCGGGTCAGATTTGGCTTTCGCTGATATGTCATTCTCATACTGTCGTTGGGCCTCCCTTCTTACCTGTGCATATTCGTTTCTGGCTCTACGACTGCTCTCCTTATTTTCCTGGGTTATTTGCCTTCTATACTTCTTCCATTCCCTGGCACACTTGGTTTTGGCCTCCTTGCACCTTTGGGTGAACCACGGGCTCATCCTGGCTTTTTCGTTGTTTCTGTTTCCCTTGGGTACAAACCTCTCCTCAGCTTCCTTGCATATTGCTGTCACATATTCCATCATCTCGTTTACTGATTTCCCTTCCAGTTCTCTGTCCCACTGAACCCCGTTTAGGAAGTTCTTCATGCCCGCGTAGTCCCCTTTTTTGTAGTTTGGCTTCATTCTTCTGGCCCTATCTGCTTCCCCCTCCACCTGTAACTCTACTGTGTAAGCAAAACTTAGAACCATATGATCACTGGCCCCGAGGGGACTTTCGTGTGTGATGTCCTCAATATATGCACTACTTAAGGTGAATACTAGGTCCAATCTTGCTGGTTCATCCTCTCCTCTCTCCCTGGTAGTATCCCTTACGTGTTGGGACATGAAGTTTTCCAGTACCACCTCCATCATCTTAGCCCTCCACGTATCTTGGCCCCCATGTGGCTCCAAGTTCTCCCTGTCTATTTCCTTGTGGTTGAAGTCACCATGATCAGTAGCTTTGCCCTGCTCGCATGAGTCCTTCTGGCCACTTCAGCCAGTGTGTCAACCATCGTTCTATTACTCTCATCATACTCTTGCCTTGGCCTCCTGCTGTTCTGGAGTGGGTTATACATTACTGAAATTACCACCTTGTGTGTGTGTGTGTGTGTGTATGTGTGTGTATGTGTGTGTGTGTGTATGTGTGTGTGTGTGTATGTGTGTGTATGTGTGTGTGTGTGTACTCACCTAATTGTACTCACCTAATTGTGGTTGCAGGGGTCGAGACTCAGCTCCTGGCCCCGCCTCTTCGCTGTCTGCTACTGGGTCTCTGCTCTCCCTGCTCCATGAGCTTTATCATACCTTGTCTTAAAACTATGTATGGTTCCTGCCTCCACTATATCATTCTCTAGTCCATTCCACTTCCTGACTACTCTGTGGCTGAAGAAATGTTTCCTGACATCCCTTTGACTCATCTGAGTCTTCAGCTTCCAGTTGTGTCCCCTTGTTTCTGTGTTCCCTCTCTGAAACAACCTGTCACTATCTACCTTGTCAATTCCCCGCAGTATTTTGTATGTCGTTATCATGTCTCCTCTGACCCTTCTTTCCTCCAGTGTTGTTAGTCCTATTTCCCTCAGCCTTTCTTCATAAGACAGACCCCTGAGTTGTGGAACTAACCTTGTCGCAAACCTTTGCACTTTCTCTAGTTTCTTGACGTGCTTGACCAGGTGTGGGTTCCAGACTGGTGCTGCATACTCTAGTATGGGCCTGACGTATACGGTATACAGTGTCTTGAACGATTCCTTGTTAAGGTAACGGAACGCTAATCTTAAGTTTGCCAGTCGCCCATATGCTGCCGGTTATCTGGTTGATGTGTGCTTCCGGAGACGTGCTTGGTGTTATACTCACCCCAAGGTCTTTCTCCTTTGTTGAGGTTTGTAGCCTTTGTCCACCTAGCCTGTACTCTGTCAGCGGTCTTCTTTGCCCTTCTCCGATCTTCATGACTTTGCATTTGGTGGGGTTAAATTCGAGAAGCCAGTTGCTAGACCAGACCACATACTGTGTGTATGTGTGTGTATGTGTGTGTGTGTGTCGCTAAAGAAAAAATAAAAATCAACAATTGGCTCAAAAAATAAGATGAAAAAAAACACAGAAATTCGTTTAAAAATCATGAACAAAACAAAATAACAACGATATAATAACGACATACTTGTCTATAATTATACTGCATCAGCATGCAACAGTTAAAAAACATAGCCAGCTAAATATTCTTAAATATCAAGCACCAGATTATAAAGAATTTTATTTTTTAAAGGATTAGATGAGTTAGCCAGTGGAAGGTCTCGGTCTGACGACCAGAAGCTGCAGTGACGGGTCATCATATGACTGAGACCCGCCTTAGGAAACACTTGTCCTGCTTCCTGACCAATCTTACCTAACCTAACCTTATTAAACAGGAGTTATAAGAAGCACCTAGACCAAGAACAAGAGTTATAAGAAGCACCTAGACCAAGAACAAGAGTTATGTGAAGCACCTAGACCAAGAACAAGAGTTATTTGAAGCACCTAGACCAAGAACAAGAGTTATAAGAAGCACCTAGACCAAGAACAAGAGTTATAAGAAGCACCTAGACCAAGAACAAGAGTTATATGAAGCACCTAGACCAAGAACAAGAGTTATAAGAAGCACCTAGACCAAGAACAAGAGTTATATGAAGCACCTGTCTTGTGGTGTGTGTCTTGTGGTGTGTGTCTTGTGGTGTGTGTCTTGTGGTGTGTCTTGTGGTGTGTGTCTTGTGGTGTGTGTCTTGTGGTTGTGTCTTGTGGTGTGTGTCTTGTGGTGTGTGTCTTGTGGTGTGTGTCTTGTGGTGTGTGTCTTGTGGTGTGTGTCTTGTGGTGTGTGTCTTGTGGTGTGTGTCTTGTGGTGTGTGTCTTGTGGTGTGTCTTGTGGTGTGTCTTGTGGTGTGTGTCTTGTGGTGTGTGTCTTGTGGTGTGTGTCTTGTGTGTGTGTCTTGTGGTGTGTGTCTTGTGGTGTGTGTCTTGTGGTGTGTGTCTTGTGTTGTGTCTTGTGGTGTGTCTTGTGGTGTGTGTCTTGTGGTGTGTGTCTTGTGGTGTGTGTCTTGTGGTGTGTGTCTTGTGGTGTTTGTGTGTCTTGTGGTGTGTGTCTTGTGGTGTGTGTCTTGTGGTGTGTGTCTTGTGGTGTGTGTCTTGTGGTGTGTCTTGTGGTGTGTGTCTTGTGGTGTGTGTCTTGTGGTGTGTGTCTTGTGGTGTGTGTCTTGTGGTGTGTGTCTTGTGGTGTGTGTCTTGTGGTGTGTGTCTTGTGGTGTGTCTTGTGGTGTGTGTCTTGTGGTGTGTGTCTTGTGGTGTGTGTCTTGTGGTGTGTGTCTTGTGGTGTGTCTTGTGGTGTGTCTTGTGGTGTGTCTTTGGTGGTGTTTTGTCTTGTGGTGTGTGTCTTGTGGTGTGTGTCTTGTGGTGTGTCTTGTGGTGTGTGTCTTGTGGTGCTGTGTCTTGTGGTGTGTGTCTTGTGGTGTGTGTCTTGTGGTTGTGTGTCTTGTGGTGGTGTCTTGTGGTGTGTCTTGTGGTGTGTGTTTCTTGTGGTGGTGTCTTGTGGTGTGTGTCTTGTGGTGTTGTCTTGTGGTGTGTGTCTTGTGGTGTGTGTCTTGTGTGTGTGTCTTGTGGTGGTGTCTTGTGGTGTGTGTCTTGTGGTGTGTGTCTTGTGGTGTGTGTCTTGTGGTGTGTGTCTTGTGGTGTGTCTTGTGGTGTGTGTCTTGTGGTGTGTCTTGTGGTGTTTTGTTTCTTGTGGTGCGTGTCTTGTGGTGTGTGTCTTGTGGTGTGTGTCTTGTGGTGTGTGTCTTGTGGTGTGTGTCTTGTGGTGTGTGTCTTGTGGTGTGTGTCTTGTGGTGTGTGTCTTGTGGTGTGTCTTGTGGTGTGTGTCTTGTGGTGTGTCTTGTGGTGTGTGTCTTGTGGTGTGTGTCTTGTGGTGTGTGTCTTGTGGTGTGTCTTGTGGTGTGTTGTGTGTGTCTTGTGGTGTGTGTCTTGTGGTGTGTGTCTTGGGTGGTGTCTTGTGGTGTGTCTTGTGGTGTGTGTCTTGTGGTGTGTGTCTTGTGGTGTGTCTTGTGGTGTGTGTCTTGTGGTGTGTGTCTTGTGGTGTGTGTCTTGTGGTGTGTGTTTGTGGTGTGTCTTTGGTGTGTGTTTGTGGTGTTGTTTGTGGTGTCTTGTGGTGTGCTTTGGTGTGTGTCTTGGTGTGTCTTGTGGGTGTCTTGTGGTGTGTGTCTTGTGTGTGTTTGGTGTTTGGTGTTTGTGGTTGTCTTGTGGTGTGTTTGTGGTGTTGTGTTCTTTGGTGTGTGTCTTGTGGTGTGTGTTTGTGGTGTCTTGTGTGTGTCTTGTGGTGTGTCTTGTGGGTGTCTTGTGGTGTGTGTTGTGTGTGTCTTGTGGTGTGTCTTGTGGTGGTTTGTGGTGTTTTGGTGTCTTGTGTGTTGTGTCTTGTGGTGTGTTCTGTGGTGTGTGTCTTGTGGTGTGTCTTGTGTGTGTGTCTTGTGGTGTGTCTTGTGGTGTGTGTTGTGGTGTGTTGTGTGTTGGTGTCTTGGTGTTTTGTGGTGTGTTTGTGGTGTGTTTGGTGTGTGTCTTGTGTGTGTTTTGTGGATGTGTTTTGTGGTGTGTCTTGTGGTGTTGTGCTTGTGGTGTGTCTTGTGTGTGGTGTCTTGTGGGTGTGTCTTGTGTGTGTGTTTGTGGTGTGTCTTGTGGTGTTGTCTTGTGGTGTGGTTGTGGTGTGTCTTGTGTTGTTTTGTGTGTCTTGTGGTGTGTGTTTTGTGTGTCTTGTGTGTGTCTTGTGGTTGTGTCTTGTGTGTGTTTGTGTGTTTTGGTGTGTCTTGTGGTGTTGTGTTTGTG